>RDSH01000337.1:3453-17075 GCA_009428295.1 Tilletia walkeri
CCCCCCCCCCCCCCCCCCTCCCCTTTGGTCATCAAGCATCAGCCGGCTCTTCCCTTTAATTTCCATTCACCAAGCGTCCGCCGAAACGTCCGTCAAAACTCGAATGCCGCCTCGCACGTAAAGTGTCCCTTCCTCTTGTCACAACGCACTGAAAGTCCTTCCCTCGTGATTCAAGTCTCTTCCTCGTGATTCCGGTTGTATCACATTCACTGAGTGATGTTGTTGTAGTCGTCCCATCTCTCAGCAATCGAATCGGTGATGCTTCCTCTCGAGCAGTCGAGCTGGGTCCAGTCGCGAAGAAAATAGTGAAAGCAGATGTATTTCGAAGTGTGAGAGAGATGAACACAGACGGGAGTGGCTGAGAGGCGGGCGGGAGAGTGAGCCAAGAGAGGAATGCTGAAGAGAGGAGAGAGAGACATAAATTTTGTGTCAGAATGAACGCAACTGGTGAATGGATCATGCGTAACGCTGGAGTGGTGTGAAGGAAAGGGAGAGGGAGGAAAGCGACTTACCTATGACGATGTATGGCTGGTCCTGTTTCCAAAATGACATGAAGTCCCCCTCCCTTAAAACTCTGCATAGAAGGACGCGCGCTCCATCACTGGCGCGACGTCCTCTACGGCAGAACCCAGAACGAACCCCCCTCCGGCCCTCCCTCAGAGACGCTCGCATTGATCAATGGCGACGCGTCCGTTTCCGACCTCATCGTTCCCCATCCCTCCAACTGATTCGCTGCGCCGAATATATGCACGTCTGAAAGCTGTCATGTGAAGAAAGAGAAAGAGACGGAGTGTGTAAATAGCTGCTCAACTAGGTCGAGCACGACGCGCGTCTGATTTACCTTGCATCACTAGATTTGAACTGTTCGGTATCAGAGAAACGATTGGGGACAGAGAGAGGTAATTGAGCTAGTGTGCGGTGTCATGGGAGAGGCAGCAAGGTACTCACCGCGTTGATCGAGGGCAAGGCTCGGCAAGTGATAATAGTGATGCTTTTTTTGAACAAAGTGAAAGTGTAAGTGAAAGTGAGGTTTGTCACGAAGAAGAAAGTTAAAGTGAAAGTGATGGATAGTCATGAGAGTAACTAGTAGTTACTATCCGGGCCACGTGGCTCCGCCACGTGGCTGATCACATGATCACGAAGCCGGCCCGATTTCGGTGACACAAAGAGTTACTATTGTCCCACTCTTCGCCGAAGAGTTTTTGCCAAGTTGAGATGAAATGCAGCCTGCGCCAGCTGCAAGCACCGTGGTCCGTGATGAGATCCGTCTGTCTTCCTCGCAACCTCCATCACCATCTCGAGGCACTGTTGGACGCCGATCCCATCTATAAAAGGTCACCTTGTCTTCTTCCCTTTCCGCGTCTCGACAATCTTCCCCCTTCTTTCCCCTCACAACACACAGGCTTTTCCACTTCCTCACTCTCAAACTCTCAGACTTTCAACTTTCTCACTCACACAGATACACACTCTGATGGCAATCGGTCGACAGCTGCCTGCATTTGCTCAGAAGGCAATTGCGGATGATGATGCCCCACCTGCTGGCGAGCTCACTCCTGGGGACCAAGACCGGGAAGTGTTCAAGATCGCGGGCCAACTTCTTTTCGGACCGGAAACCTACACCATCGGTAATGCCGGACATGACCTCGACAAGCTTTCCCTGGTGAACAAGCGGCGCAAAGGGCTTTCAACGTTTTTCAGTGCCATGGAGGAAGCCATCGCCACTAAGGACTTCACATCCACATCGGAATGTTGGGATTTAGCGGTGAGTAGTAATGCGTTCCCATTTCCTCCCGCGAATGAACCTGTTCTGACCTTACAGAACTTATTTTCACAGCCTGGGTGCGCGACTGACGGTGGCGAATCGTTGTGGGCGCAGTTCCGCCAGAGTCCGGATGCCGAAACCCACGCCCGCCTCCTCTTTGCTTCAGCTACAACCTCTCCATCAAAGTTCTCCGCTCCTTCGACCTCAAAGCCCTCCGCTCCTTCGACCAAGAAGGCATCCATCGGGGGGGACGACAGCCTCTCTCGAAGCAAAAGGAAGCGGACCTCTCCCTTCTATCTCGGTGATTACTGCAGTACCGACGACGAGGGCCGTAAGAAGTCGCGACCGACTTCATCAGGATCAAAGGGGCGGCAGCGTCTTCCCGACGACGATGAGGAGGACGACGACTTCTTCGACATGACGGCCAACAAGGAGCGACCCCGATCCACCTCTTCTCCACGCAAAGGTCCCGGTACGTCGTCAACTCGCAAAGATCCTGTGGCTTCAGGATCCTCATCACGGAAAACTCTGGGTCATCCGGTCCAATCTTCCCGCAAGGCACGACATCCTGTTCCCTCCTCTAAAACCAAGAGCTCCACATCAAACAAAACACGTCGCAACTACCTTCTCGCGAAGAAAGTGCCTCGCCCTCTCGACTCTCCTGAAAGGAGACAGCTGCGGAAAGCGAAACACGGTCTCGCTGACGACTCCGACGAAGAGGAGGTAGACGACGAGGGGGAGGTGGAGGATGAAAGCGTTGGATCTGACGGGAAGAGTGGGACAGATGGGGACGATGAGGAAGGTGATACAATCTCGCATGGCAAGGGAAAAGGCAAGGCATCGAATGTCACACCTGCTGCGCCTGCCATCGACGCGGAAGAAGACACCAGCTGCACACGGTTCTTCAAATTCATCAGCGTCAAGAAGGTCAGATATCATCGGCGCAACGGTACAGAGTACAATGGGAAGGACGAGAAGTGGCAGTGTCGGCTTTGTGAACGGTTCTACAAGGGACATCCGGAGAACCGAAGCAATCTGGCCCTGCACCTCAACGCCAAGTCCAACAAGCACCACTGTACGCGCTTGTACAACCCCAAAGATCCCGCATTCAACGGCGTCTTCCAGAGGCCGCCCTCCGAGAACGAACCCATCCCGGACGCCAACTCCCCAACTTCAAGCCACTCTGGTTCCATCGGATCCGTTGCGCCTACCCGAGGACAACAACGTCTGGACAAGTGGGTCAACGTACAAAAGGCCGAGTTCACGAAGCTGAAGATCGAGGAGGTTAGACGTCTCATTCTCCAGTGGGTCGTGATATCGAATCAGCCCTTCACCGAACCGACGAACCCCTACTTCCAAATGATCCTTCGCGCTCTCAATCCTTCAATTGGCCCGGCAATGGTATCGCCCCGCCAACTTCGCCGCGACCTCGAGGACTCCTACAACCATGTGCTCCAGCAGGCGGTCCGACATCTGATCGAACACAACATCCACTTCAGTGTCTCCCACGATGCCTGGACGTCTCCTTCCCGTCGATACACCTTCCTGTGCTTCGTGATCAGCTACGTCGACATCGACTGGTCGTTCCGACAGTTCGTTCTCGCGTTCCAGGTCCTAGAAGGTCCGCACACGGGGGCAACACTGGCTGGTCACTTGATCCGGGCTCTGAAGACTCATGGTCTTTTGCAGCTCTGGACTGGTGTGCTCGTTGGAGATGCGGCATCTGCCAACTCACGGATGTGCGATGCCTTGGAGTACGAGTTCACCAGGCGTACCGGAACTCCATCCGACGACGTCACAGCTCTTCATGCTCTCGTCAAGCACCGACGGGAGGATCATTCAATTTTCTGCTTCAACCACGCACTTAATCGCGCGATGGTTGCCTTTTACGCTGCGTTGGGGGTCAAGGCTCAGGGAGACGAAGGCGTTCTGCAAGCCACAGAGGAGGATGACACCTCGAAGCAAAAGAAGGCGGCGAAAAGTCGGGTGACGGAGGACGACTATGTGGACTCTCCTGATTCTGATTTGGAATCGGAGGACGAGTGGGACCGAGATGATGCTGAGGAGGAACAGACTGGTCCCGAGGCTGAAGAGGAGGAAAAGGCTGGTGCTGAGGCTGAGGAAGCTGTAAATGGGGAGGGTTGTGGTGGAGAGGCGATGGCTGCTGATATCGAGTTGGTTGAATTCGACGACGACGACGATCCAGAACGCGAGGAGGCTGCAGCAATTTTTGCGGACGTGCGCTGCAGGCTCCCCACAGTGCCAGAAGAAGACGAAGAAGTGGAGGAAGAAGTACAGCGAGGCCAGCTGGGAAGTTCTGGGGGGTCGGCTAAGCAGAAGGGCAAAAGGGTTACAAGGGGGGTGGAACAAGAAGCGGTCGAAATCGTGGAGGATATTTCGTCTCCCCTCCTCAAGATCGCCAACGTCGTCAAGCAGATCCACAGCTCTTCGGAAGCGTTGCGCGACTTCAAGAGGAAGATGGAGATGCAGTATCGCGATGATCCCCGGCGGATGCGTGTTGTTCCCCCCAAGCACAACGAAACGCGATGGAACTCTCGCTACAAGCAGATGAAAGCGGCCATGCGGATCCAGGATGGCCTTCTTCTCTACGCCACGCTCTCGAAGCGACCTCAGGTCACATCCATCGGTCTTACTGAGGACGACTTCGCGGTTCTGAACCACATCAAGGACATCTCGTAGTACATATACCGGCAGACACTATTGTTCGAACGGAACGACAGTCACGCCTGCCTCGTGCTACGAAACTTCGGAGAGCTCACGTATGTGCTTCGTGTCGAGACCGATTTAGCAAGCAAGAAGACGGGCGATTCCGCGGAAAAGCTGGTTGGTGCGCTTACAAAGATGAAGGAGAAGCTGGAGCTCTATCAGGAAGCCGCCCTGAGCTCCAAAGCTCTCCTTCTTGCAGCTGTTCTCCATCCCAAACATCGCCTGCGCCCCTTCGCTGCAGACTACAAGAACAAGATCGAGGACGTTAAGCTTTTGCTGCAAGAAGCGGTCCAGACAATCTCGGAGAAGACGACGACGCGATCCAAGAAGGCACCGAACAGGGATGAACCGGCGTTGAAGAAGAAGTGGCAGCGCGACATCGAGGTGGACAGCGCCGACGTCGTTCCTGTGGAACAGACGGAGATTGATGCGTATCTGGCCAATTGGCATCCTTTCCGCACAGCTGTGAAGGACTCGAATATCCCCGGCCACACCGTGCTCAGCTGGTGGAAGGAGAACGAAGTTCATTACCCAGTTCTTGCGAAGCTCGCTCGTCGCTACCTTTCGCCTCCGGGATCGACATCTGAGGTTGAGAGGGTCTTCTCCAAGGCGGGTCGATACGTTGCCGGCCGTCGACCATTGGGACCGACGTCACTGGAGCACCTGGTCGTGACCAGCCAGCTGTTGTCTAAAGGATTCGCCGCCTTTCCTGCTCTTGAAGGCGCTGGTCGCTTCCAGACGCCAACTGTTCCTCCTGGAAAGCCTTCGACTGTTCAGAGTGAGAAGGCAGTTGCTTGACCGTGTAGACCCTGCATCCATGAATGTTCATACCATACTCTATCCTTTCTCTGACTTTCCATTCAGACTGCACGCCTTTCACACCTTTGTCCCCTCAACCTTTGCACGAAACCGACAGGCACTTTCCAATCCAAGACTATGGGCTTGTGGGAACCTCAGGAACAACTGCAGGGATGATCGCCCTGTCCAGCGACACGAATGATTCAGAGGAGGACGTTACGAAGCTTTGTGCCACCCTTTGATCCTCTCCCACTCCAACACCGTTCCTAACTTTGTAGCATACGCATCATTCAACTTCTCAAACTTCTTCTCACTTTTTTGACTCTCTAACAACTTTCAGTGCCTTTCCGTCTCATTTCACATCACTAGTAGCCACAGAAAGCCACTCCTTGTGCGAAGAGTGACACAAAAAGTTATGAAGAGTTACTGAATGTGGCTCACAGTAACTCCTTTGTACTGGTAGTGAGACAAAAAGATATGCCGGTTCATTTTCATCTTCCACCACTTCTTGACCATCCATCAATCCGATCTGGGCAGCCCATCTCTGTTCGTCCACTTCTCAACCATCAATGCATTCAGGGCATCCACTTCCGACCACCGTCTTGAACAAAGGAGCATCAGAAGATGGCAGCCCGACGAAGGTATATAAAGGACGTGCTCGCTGATCGCTCCCTGTCCCGTCTACTGATCTCTCCAGCCCAGGATCTATCATCATCCCTATTCCCTATCCCATCCCATACCATCCCATCCTAACACCCAGCATCATTCATCACACCGTCTTCTGCTCCGAACTTGCTTCCTCCAGTCCTTGCACACTGGTCTATACGCTCTCGTCTCGCACAGCCCACTCGCTTCATTCAAGGATCTACATTCAAAGGTCAGTATATCCCGTCTCTCTTTGGGCGATATCGACACTTACTGACTCTATTTGCTTTCGCCCTCAGCTTTCACAAAGTGGCATTACCTTGTCATGCTCAGCCAATTTTGAGGTCTACAGAACCATCAATCGCGGTTCAGGCACCTTCCCGACCCTCGCATTCCATTCGCTGAAGCGAAGGAGTCGCAGCGCCCACCTTCTTCGAGCTCTCTCGATCACCCATCCATCGCGACCCTCCTGAAGCGCCTTGGCATCACCATTTACGAGTTGCCGTCGTACGACGAAAGGTATAGCTATCTGGACGTCGCAGCATGGAACACTAACAACGTAAGTAGCTCATCTATACGGTGCAAAGCATACATGGAGGTAGTCGTAACTGATGTTTACCTTCTTTCCCCCTTCCTATCAGCGCGATGCCGGGATGCTCTTGGCCGACCTCGTCGTGAAGCTTCTTCTGAAGGAAAAGAAGGCGTACGAGCGCGAGCAGCGCCAGGAAGAGCTTCGCAATCGCAACTCCGGACGTCAGACAAGGAGCAAGACAAGATCATCCAAGCATGTTCAGCTCCGCCGTGGTCGTTCTTACAGCCGTGAAGGTAGCAGTAAACGATCTCCGCCTAGGAAATAGCCAGTACTTGGTCAAGATCAACTCGACAGAGAAGGTTATCTCACCTTGCTTTGTAGCCAACCGATGTATCCCTTGACTCGCCATGTCATTTGCCAATCGCACCTGTGAATGAACCTCGCCTATGCCGATGCGTGCAGACAATATAATGCCTGAATATAGCTCATGGCATGATCTCTATGATTTATCATGAAGAACAGAGTAACTGGAAGTAACTAGTTGCGCACTAATAGTAACTTCCAGTCACTGGAAGTTATTACCTGCAACTACTAGTCAAAAGTATGTCACTACCTTAGGACTTCCCTTTGACTACGTCAAACTATCTAGAACTAGTTTGAACTCTTTGCAACTATGTAAAACTAGTTTCAACTGGTTATCACGATTTCGAACCCATATTCGTCTCTGACGAACCTAATCGATTGCAGCTACGTAGCAGCACGGTGACTCTCCTTCACGAGCGGTAATGTTCCAAATTTGGCAGGTTTTGGATCGTTGAAGAACGCCGAGTGTCTCTTGAGCGACTTTGCTGTAGGCCGCTTGCATGGATCCAATACCAGGATCTCGCTCACCATCTTTGCCAAATCTGAGGAGTCATCCATGCGGCAAGGAAAGTCCATGAGTCGTGGCCTTGGCTCGAAGCGACGATATCCTGAGCGCGCGAGAGAAGAGGGTTCGTCCGCCTGCCAATCCTCTCCAAACCAAACTCCCGGAAGTAAATCCGATCCAGGCCACAGTTCACCGTCAGGACAACCGAGAGTGTTAAGCATCTGCTGAAAGCAGGGGAAGGGTTGCCAAGCGTGATGAGCCCACGGCACTCCACCAACCATTTCGGCAATGATGACTCCAACAGCAAAGATGTCCACCGCTTCTGAGAACTCCGTTGTCCTGAAAAACACCTCGGGAGCTCTGTAGGCCATCGTGACCACGGTTCGTTGTCGGCCGGCAGCGCCAATGGGTCGAGCAAGACCGAAGTCTGCGATTCGAAGGCGATGATCTTGATTGAGTAATATGTTCTCCGGCTTTAGGTCGAGGTGTACGATCCTTCGCTGTAGAGTTTTATATCGTAGATGAGCACGCTGTGAAGCGACGCAAGGTTAATGTATTGAACTCACCGTCTCGTGCAGGTATCTCAGTCCATCCAGCAACTGCGAGATGTAAAGCTTCGCGATCCCGACTGAAATGGTGCCAGGCCGCATGGATGTAATGGCGGTTTTGAGGTCTTGCTGAGCTTGCGCCATCACGATCCCAACGCTCCGGGTGTCGTACAGAACTGCCAGGAGATAGATGATATTCGAGTGACGGCTGTGTCGAAGCGCCGAAATCTCGCGCATCATCGTGTTTGGAGGCCAACCATTTTCACAAGGAGCCCATTTCACCACCACCGTACCTCCGGTGAGCTGATCTCGCGCCTTGTAGATCTTGCCGTGCGTTCCGCCCGAGATTTGCGCAATGCGCTCGTATCTGTCGAAGGTTGTCCAAGATACCGGCACCTTGAAGCTGGATGTTTCCAATCCTTGACCAGTTGGATTCTCGTGGGAGGCTGTGTTAGGGGCTGATGTTCGCGTCCACACCGGAATATCGATGGGTCGTTGAAGCGGAGAGGTTGCCACGTCGATCGGAGTGCGCTTTGGAGGATCGAATGGCCGTTGAAGCGGAGAGGTCGCTACGTCGATCGGAATGCGCTTTGGAGGATCGAATGGCCGTTGAAGCGGAGAGGTCGCTACGTCGATCGGAGTGCGCTTTGGAGTATCGAATGGCCGTTGAAGCGGAGAGGTCGCTACGTCTAACGTGATGCGCTGGGTACAGGAACAGGACACATCGGCCATGTCCTGGTCAGGGTCGATTGAAGGATCTGGCAGAATTGGTGACGGTGATCGTGATCGTGAGGTACCCACGGAGACGTGGGAGAATAGCCGCTGTTCCATCGTATCATCGACGGGGCTGTCATCACCGACCCCAACATCGACACGGACATCGACGGCGCCTAAGTCGAAAGGCGAAACACCGCATTCCGCACGTGGAAGAACTGCAGAAAGACGCAACCGTTTATTCAGTATGGTTCACAGCATGAATAGTCGAAGAGAAGCGAGTCACTTACTTGGAAGCTCGTGAGGAGGAGAAGGGGAGGCTTGTCGGACAGGCAGACCATCTGTCTCTTGATCGACGTCCATGAGCTCGTAGAACTCATCATACTCAGGAAGAACCTGAGGATCCAATGGGAATGTGAGGCGTCCGTATAATGCGCCGCGGAAGAGGATCCGGCGAGCGGTCGCGTTATCGAAGCCAGCGTCGAGCTTGAGAAGAAGGATTGTGAGCTCGGGAACTGCGTAGACTGAAATACGCCGAAGAAGAGCGACATCCGTGCGAGGTGATCGTTTTGATAGGTGCATGAAAGCAACTTGGGCCAGGATGGCCTCTCCCTTCGGTCCGTAAGGACCAGCGCCACGCAAGTCGATGGAGATGTCGTCAGGATCCTCCAGTAGTCCTTGCAAAAGTGATGCAGCGGGCGAGTGTTCGTGAGAGAAGAGGCGCGGGTAGATGGTGTCGAAGTTGTAGTCTTGGTCCGGCCAACAATTTCGTAGACCGTGGACTAGAATAACCTTGACATTAGCAGGCGTCAGCTCACAAAAAGGCTGGACCTCCAGCTCTGCATAGTTGGACATATTGCACTATCCCACAAGAGATGGAAGAAGTGTCAGTGAATCAGTGTAAGGAGGAAGAAGATGTGACGAGGAAGAAAGGGTAAGAGGGATGGACAGTGGACAGTACCTTCTGTACCTTCTGGACGCCGAAATGAGATGAAATAGTTGCTGCAAGCCTGCAACTAGTGAAAGAAGTCGGACAAAAGAGCATGAAATAGTTGCGATAAATGACGACTGTGGAATGTCTGTTAGCCTGTTACTCAGTTCCCTTCTTGGTTCTGGTGGTGATCCGGTGCCTCGTCGACCGTCGTAACTGAGGGAAAGGAAAATGTTTTTGACTGCGTTGCAGTCCCGGTCCGCGCGAAGCCCGCAAGCCGAGCAGGAAACGTTTGGGGACCCCCCAGACGCCGATTTCGCCACCCGAACTCCGAACATGACTGGCTTGTGTAATGTTCCGGGACGGCAACGTACGATACCTTGTTCTTGAGTTATGAACGAAATTGGCCGTGCGTCCAGGCCATGAGCTGTCGGACTATCTTCGATCTGATGCGACGGCGACCTCATTTCGACATGTCGTGCGGATTAACTTCCGTAAGGAGGATGATGTCTTAACTTCTGCCGAGGAGCGCGGTAAGACGGGTGTCATCGTCGCGGACTAGGTTGTAGGTTTTGCTTCGAAGTTGGTTGGTCGATCGTCGGAGTTTGTACCTCCGTCCACACCGCGCTTCGTGGGCGAGAGCCACAAGCCCGAAGTCGATCTACGTGTCGAGACAGCCTAAAGAATCTTGTGATATCTCAATTCTCAGTGGCCCCGCTTCCACACGGATGCTGCATTTGAGTCGTATATGGTGGCGAACTTGCGCACTCCAGGTTCTGTGTGAGCCAGGATAAGACGTTTGTTTATTGTGATAGTCATTGAAAGCGCCAAGCACGGGGAATTAGGAATACAGAAAAGAGACCCACCAATTGCGCACACACGGGGACCAACCTCAGGCTTTTTGGGAGCCTGGACGATGTAGGGGACATGAAGGAACCATATGTGGGTCTTGCAGGTGATGACTTTGTCGGCAGTGAGGTGGTCTGGCAGAGGATTTACTCCCCGAAGCGCTCCGAACTCGCGACCAAACGCCCGAGGCCATAGCCTGCCGCCATCTTGCCGAGCGTGTTTGCTGATCGGTAATTTACCGTACCCCGTTCGTTTTTGTTTGAACTCCCGCAATTTGTCCCTCCGCCCGCTGTTGATTTTGTCCGTCGAGCGACCAGCGTTGTTGCTCATGTTCAAGGGTTTGGCCCTTTCACTCTTTGTTTTACTATCTTAGGGGCCCAACTGGTGCTCTTATTAGTTGTATTATCACATGGGGTTCACAGAAACTTCTCCATGCTGAACGCTCCCGTGCACAGATCACAGTGCACGCGCAGCAGCCTGCGTGTGTGCTAGATGGAACCACGTGGCTCTCACCACGTGGTCATCTATCTTATCTTATCTTCTTTTCCTTTCTCCCTTCATTCTCTCTCACTGCTTCCCTTTGTCCTTCTCTCGGCCGAGAGCTCTTCCCCTCGTCCTCGTCACCTTCTCGCTGTTCTTCTCCTTTCTTGTACTTCTCTCTCATCATCAATTCACTCGCCTTTCACTTGACTAATAGCTTGTCTATTACAGCGTGCGCAGTCATTCACCGCCACGTGCAGTCATGCACAGCCACGCACAGCCACGCGCAGTCAAGGCGCCGTCAGGGCGCAGTCAACAACTCTGCTGCGCCCGGAGCAGAATATGAAAGTTATGAAAGGAGGCAGCTTTCCAATTCTCCTTCCCCCTTTCTGTTTTCGCCACTCAAGTATTCACACACCTCAGACAATCACAGAATATTGCAAAGTTAGGTCTACCGTGGGATCGACTGGGGTCTGAGTATGATGCCCCATATCCTCAATCTCTCTACTACTCTACTCTCTACACTTACCTACTCTATCCTACTCTCTACACTACTTCCCCTCTCGCACACCTACCTCCTGTCGAGATTACTGTGATCCACTGCTGATGTCAGTGCATTTACTGAATTACTGTTGATGTCGACGAACGTGCCATGAAGCTCGAAGAGGCGATCCGCAAAATCGTAGAGGACGAAAACCTGGAATCGCCTAAACTGGACGAAATGATGTTTGACCTGTCGTCATACACCTTGATACAACACACACATCCTCAACTTTGCACGCCCTTTTATCAGGTTCCCATTCCCGACGTGTCGCATCACGCTTTTCTTAGGAAACGTACCGGCCCATCTTGTCGAAGACCATAAGCTGCCTCTGTGCGGCGCTTCCTTGTTGAATGCGGACTGTTCCAATTTGGTCACTCCGCCGTATAACCAAAACTGGCAACAGGAATTTGTGGAGTGGACGGGGGCGCTGCGTGCTGCAAACGTAGATGCAAAAGCTCCCAACGAGATCGAGATTGCGGACAAGGCTCCATTGCGAGTTATGCACGCCATTATCCGAGCGGCGCGCGCCACATTCCTTTCGAATAACCAGATTGCTGCAAAGTGCAAACGCTTCCACATCGACTGCGACCAAGGAGAAACTTGTCAAACGGCGGCCGACAAAAGACAAAGGCAAAGAAAACACGCCTGGAAAAGCTTCTACATCAGCAAATGTCAAGCGACGGTGACGGGAGAAGTGTTAGAGTGAAGATGAAGCCCAAGCTATTTGGTGGCACCCGTGGCCCGCGGCCCCGGTCGGATGCAAGCGGAAGTGAGGGAGTGAGAGTCAGAGAGAGTTGGGCGGGTAGTGGACTGTGGAGAATGGAGATAGAAAGGATAATCAAACCTCAACTGTCAACAGGACATCATTGAATTCTGATCGACCCTGCACTCTAGTCTCTGGCCCTCATCCATGAGAAGAAACATCCAAGGGACGTGTATAGGGCTGCCACATACCCTCACAAGGTAACCTTTGGACCTTGGCCCACCTGTAAGCTTCCGGTAAATGAATAAAGAATGCTCAGCCCGAAGGCGAGGGAAAAAAAAAAAGCTCAGCTCGAAGAGCGAGAAGGGGAGAAGGGCTCAGGCCAATGGCGAAGAAGGGACAATAGCTCAGCCCAAAGGCGAGGATATGCTCAACAACTCAACCCGAAGGAAGGTGCAAACGACAGTCTCAGAATCAGTTATGGATTGCAAAGGGGGCAGGGGAGTGAGGACAGCAAAGAAAACATGAAGTGCGAGACAACGGAGAAGAATTACTGAGAGCTACACATTCTACTTAGGTCTTCGATGTCCTCGCTGATTGTGGATCTTGCCGGAGGCGTGCTCAGGAAGCACGATGTCTCTCAGCCGGAGAGGGGGGAGGTGCCTAAGACGTCGCTGGCCGGGAGGGACGGGAGCAGTTTCAACGCGTTGAGCGAGACGGAGAACCGCCTGGCTCAAGACCGTCGTTAGATCGCTGCCGCTGCATCTGTAAGAATAGAGAAAGATCACAGGTAAAGTCTAATTGGCGAGACCGGTCAGGAGAGTAGGCTTGAAGACGGTCAAACGTACCCTGATGTTTTCACTGCAAGAGACATTACCTGTGTATCGGAAAGGTCAGTCTTGACCCGACGTTGCTCGCGAAGATGTCGGAGATACTAGTCGTCCGCATCATCGTCCGTAGCTTCTAGTGTTTATAGAATCTGACCTCGGCAGCAGCACCGGCAGCACATCAGTCCGTCTTCTCTCTCAGGGGCATAGGGGTATGTTAGCAGCTCGAAATTATAAACACCCGCCGCCTCGTCGATATCGTGTAAGCTTCAACGGCCTCAGCAACCGCGGTGTCACGAGCATCGTATGGGAGCCGGAGGGGGAATTTCTCTACGTTATCGACGTAGGCATCCGCGCGTATAAGCGCTTCTCGGAGGATGGCCTGATCGGCGTTCAAGGGGTCGTCTTTGATGAGAGCGATAGCCTCGTTGAATATCCAGCGGTATGTCCCTACGGCTTCCCTGAGACGCGCCTTTTGCCGTGCTGATGGGTAGATCCGGACGTTCCTTGTCCTTGTTGCTTCGTCCTCGGCGGTGCGAGCTTGAATTTGCGGCAAACATGCCACTGCGCTTGCCCGAATTGGCCGGCTTGGGCGCACTTGCTGTTCCAGCCGCCTTTGGTGTGAACTGTGACTCCACCGCGCTGAAAGCGGCATCCTCGAGACCGGGGGGGAGGGGGGGGGGGGGGGGGGGGG
>RDSH01000338.1:0-17032 GCA_009428295.1 Tilletia walkeri
TGGTTTTTGAGGAGCTCTGTCAGTGCAAACAAGGGCCGACCGAAAGTATCAAGGACTTCGGTGCAAGGCTGCAAGCGCTCTTCTATCGGAGATGGGACATCGGTCAGGAAGGGAACGACGTATATCAAGAGGGGATTATGGTTGGACGATTCCTG
The DNA here is from genome assembly GCA_009428295.1 of Tilletia walkeri. NCBI lineage: Eukaryota > Fungi > Basidiomycota > Exobasidiomycetes > Tilletiales > Tilletiaceae > Tilletia > Tilletia walkeri. Next base: position 156 of record RDSH01000338.1, read on the forward strand.
AGCAATCTCCGACCCGAGTTCAAGTCGACCACTACCATTTTCCGCGCAGTTGAAAACTTGTACGGGAGAAGTTCAATGGAAGCGGATCTTGCATCGGTCATTGCGAGGTTCGAGGATGTGGAGCTAAGTCACAGAATCGATGCGGAGCGGGAGGCAGAGGAAAACAACATGCAGAGGCAGAGGTCGGGGCATGCACGAGGGCGTGGACAGCGAGGCGGACGAGGTGGTGGATAGGACAGCTCTTCAGCATATTTGCATCTGACGCTGCTAATAACAGTCTTATAATCGAGGCGGTAGCTTCGTGTTGGCCATCAGCTGCTCTGAAGTAGGAATGATCTGAACCCTCTCCTATCTTCTTGGCCATCTACCTTTCAGATTTGTTTGATCGCGCCGTGTACTGCAGATTAGTCAATCAGGATCAGCTGAGAGTACGTCTGTGAATTATCGGAAGCAAGGGCAGCTGGCCTTTGCCATACACAATGACTCTGAGTGAAATAGTGGCGGTCTCCAGGTGACCTGTGCTCTGCAAGAAGGGAAGAGTACATCGGCCGTGTCTTCAGGCCTTAAGAGCGTAGCCCACCATGCCCTTGTCCATGTCGACGATGACGTACAGGTTCGAGTAGAGCCAGCCGCCCCCCATAGCATCACCGCTGGGAACCGCTTCCTTGGACACACCGAGGAATGGCGCCACGCAGTAGGAAGGATCCTTCGCGTACGGAACCGTCATACCGCCCATGGGAACCTTGAGTGCGCCAAACTCGACCATGATCTGAGGAGGCTTCGCACACGGGTACCGAGCGCGCAGGACTGGAAGGAGGCACGATGTTCAGCTCTTGCTCGGAAAATTCGTTCCTCTGCCTGATGCAATTTCTATAACTCACTTCCATAATCTTCTTCGTAGAGCGTGAGACCAGGAATGTTCTTGAACATTTGCTCGGCCTTGGGCCGGGGTATGTTGACTGCCATGCGCTGGGTGTCCATCGTAAGATCGACGGCCACGCCGGCCACCTTGCCCAGAGTCGTCCAGAAAGGGTATCCCTCGTGAACCGGAACCCACGTAATCGGCCCCTTGAACTTCGTCGGGTTGGGTCCGCCGAGACTGATCTCGCCGCCGTCAGCCCAGAGGGCAAGACCCATGACAGCCGACTGGATAGCGCCGGTTTCCTTCAAAGCGGAGAGGAAGGGAACATTACCCTGGTACACCTCCGAATTCCAAGCGTACGCAAAGCCGAGCAAGCCATCTCCTGCGCCAGGGTAGAACTTGTTTTTGGCGGGCGCGACAATGAACTTCTTGATAGTGAGGCCGGCGATGGTGAAGTCGTCCTGGTACAAGAGCCCGTCAGCTTTTTCGTCGCTGTTGCCTGTGTACAGAGGCGTGTGAGTGCCTGAAATTTTGGGTCGCATCGACAAGACAGTATTGTGGCAACTCACGTTCGACGCTGAAAGGAACATCCGACTTAACGGCGGTCTTGCTAGCGGCTGGCTGGTAGGCTCCGCTGTTCACGACGAAGTCGGTGAACTCTGATGAATACCACATCATGAACTTGAGCCTTCAGTACAACGATTCCAAACCGTGAACGCACTATAGCTACTCACGGGCATCGAGGGCCACATTGAGAGTAGACTCGCCAACTTGGACCTGCACTGCAAATGTAGAAGGATCCTGCTGGTCCTTTGGGAGGGTGAGGCGCAGAGGCGCAGTCACAATTCCAGTTGCAATTGCAGCTGCAGAGGTGGACTCCTTGTGGTGGCCGGTACCGGGGGGATGATGACCTGCGCGAGCGCCGAGGCTGGCAGAGGATGCTGCCGTCGACGGGACTTGGAGCTGGAAAGCCAGCAAACCGAGCGGGAGGAGGGAAGAGCGGAGCTGCATTGTTCAGTGATCGTTTGTGGGTGGATAGGAGATTGATGAAGGGTAAAGATTGTGTGGAGCAGGAGAGGAGTGAAAGGAGAGGCGAAAAGGAGAAGGATGTCAAGGATGCGAAAAGATGCTGGAAGGGGGGGGGAAAGTTCGTCAGCTTCACTGCTTAAATACATAAAATGATACCTCTTCGCCTCCAGTTCGCCCTTGTAGAAGGCACATCAGAGATGAGAACGAGCGCCTGATCGGGGTCGGAATGAGATCAGACTAGCTGGGGTAGTGAAGGCGTGCCGCATGTACATAACACGTCCGCTACGGAATGAGGTCGGGCCGAAGGGCGTTAATTCAGCCGTGCCCGTATGTAAGAATGCGGCCGTTGCGAAGGAAAACTTCGCATCTGCGCCCCGACTCAACGATTCGCACGTAATCCTTTCCGGGTTGAGCAAGATATCGACACCCGGCCTATGCAAATGTTCATATGTATGTAGTTCGATTGTTGCGTCCCAGGGGTTCCGTGTGCCGCTTCATAAGGGCACTGATGATCCGTCCGCTGCGCCGAAGTCGACAGCGGAGTGACTGCAAGCCAAATGAGACAGTAGTCAATAGTTGTTACGCCTCCCGACCTCATCTCCAGACACCCGAGATGAGGAACATTCCTAGGAGCTGTCGTCCAGAACCCGCTGCAGGATATCCTGCAAGATTTGGGGTACTTTGCTGAGGTCCGAAGCGGCGAACGCTTTTCCGGGCAGCTGAAGACGGAACAAGGATGCATCAGAACCCCTCGACACTGCCACAAGATCGAGGAGAAGGAAAGGGAACGTACCTGCCTCGCAAGGACCTGACTCTCCTGGCCCTTGTCCAAGAAGATGATCGCAGTCTTGACCTTGGCGTTCGTCCGTAGAGCCTGGCCCAACGACGCCGCGCCGATCCCGTACCGACTCAAGTTGGCATCACTCAACGCACAGACAAAGTAATCGTCCGCTTCGTCCGTGGCAACCTCCTCCACGCTCTTCTTGATCGAGGCCAACGTGTTGTCGCCGCTGTCACAGTACTGCGTGTAGGCGGTGATCGAACGAAGGATTTCATATCGCTGGCCGTCGTTGGTGGGCAATTTGTCCGACTTGACGAGTGGAATGATGACCTGGTCGCCTGAGTGGCCGACGATGTCCCACTTGAATCGTCCTTTGTCGGCCCGGGCAAAGGCCTCCAAGACCATCAGACACGTCTTGATCTCGCGGTCGAGTCGACCGTCGTACTGGAGCGTGTACATACTTGCAGAGAGATCGAATACTGCAATTGGGGAGAACCATATCGTCAGCAATCGCACTCCACTTCACATCAAATATGGCCGTTCACTTACCGAAGCGAATGCGCTTGGGCTTGATCTGAGCTGCACCGAGCTCCGGAGGCGCTTCTTGGCGTCTGTTGATAGGGCAAATCGGAGTGATGAGTATGGAGTCCATTGATACTAAGAGACGCCTGGTCTGACTCACCTCCGGAAGATGGTCCTCTCGCCAGTCAAGCCGTCAGTCAGTCGCTTCTCGTCCAACTCTCCTTCTTGTTGACGTGTGATCCACTGCAATAATGGCGAAACAGAATTCATTAGCAGGGAGAAGACCTTTTGAAGTGATGCACGTGAGAGACTCACTTGACGCTCCTTGGCCTGAGCCTGCAAGTTCTCGAGCATGCTCGTCAATTGTTTGATCTGTGAAGGGACAGGGAAAGTTAGCAGCTGGTAGGCCACACACGAAGGCTTTGCGTACACGTACTTGAGCAGCCATCTCCATCTGGCGCCACGGCGAAAAAACAGAAAAACGGGTTAAGTTCAGCCAATTAAGCCCAAAACATAGACGTCATGTACTCATCTACTCACCTTCCAGTGGTGGTAGGTCACACCCTCAGTGGACGACATGCCTTCTTCAGCAAGCTTCTTCTCTGCGAAGTTCGAACAGCGCGAATAAGAAGTCAGCAACCCGACATCTCCCAGCAAAGACCTCATCCTCGAAAGAAAGTCAAGGACTCACTAAGTGCCTCCCGGGCCATCTCCCGCGCCTGCTTCCGAATATGTTCAGGAACCTGTTCCTTCAGCTCCTTACTGACAGTATTCACATCATGTCCCTCCACAAAGTATCGCTCATACCCACCCCGCCCACCCAGCCCAGCCGTGTCTCTCCCGCCCGTACCTCCACGCCAAGTGTTGCCACCCACATGCGCCTTCCCGTCCGTCGCCTTCCCTTCCTTAGGCCCATTGAGGTCCGTAGCACCCTTCGGCTCGAACTCGACCTGTCGAACCTGTTTCTTCTGCGCACCACCAGCCGCCGCACGACGAGCCTCGTCCACCTTCTCCTGAAGGGCCACAAGACTCAACCCATCAATAGACACACCGTGCTTCTTCAAGGTGGTCAACACGACACGCATAGCCTCGGGCCGGTGCAAGTCGAAGGATAACGTATTGAGCAGGACCGAGCTCACTTCGTCTGATGGGAACTTTTGCAGATGGCGAACGATGTGCAGGAGTTCGCGGAGGGAGTAAGGGTAGGTGACTGTGCCTGCGTCGAAGGCTTCGCGAAGCTCGTTGAAAGCGAGGTCGAGGGAGACGATGAGTTGCTCGGGGACGTCCGGCGCGGCTTGCTTGAGGAGACGGACTTCGGACTCGTGGTCCGGATTGTTGACTGCGTAGGCGGAGAAACCCTCTCCGAGCACTGTGCGCACCGAAATGTCGAATGCCTTCAATCAGCAAGCTACTTCGTCAAGAACTAGGCAATGGCGTTATGCTACATACCTTCAAGCAGCGTATTGCCAAGGAACGGATAACCGGGTCTGTTCGCGAGAAGGATGAGGCGGAAGTGAGGATTGACGATGATGTCTTTCTCCGTACCAGGAGTGTGCGCCGGCCTGACTCTGCTACCGTCTGGAAGCGTCAGCTCTCCTCGCTCAGCCTGTTAGATAAGAAGTAACCCAGCATCAGCATCCCTTCCAGACCCACACAACGGTACCTCAAAAGAAAGGAAAACTCACAAGCGACTTGAAAATAGCAACAACAGGCGCCGAAGCCTTATCGGCCTCATCGACAACAAGCACCCTCCCCGTCCGAATAGCCCTCACAAGCGGCGAATCGACATACGTCAATTTACCCGCCTCAAGATGGATATGCTGCAAAAGGGACGCAACAGTCGTGTCCCGATGCAATTGGATATACTCCCTCGGTCTCCCCACCAATCGCAAAGCCTCATCGACAATCCGATTCTTGCCACTGCCCTGAGGACCGAGACACAAGATCGGCTCTTTCAGGATCTGCAGATCCTCCGTGATTTGGAGCAGGAGCATGTTCTGAGACGTGTTAGAGTAGAAATTGGGCAAGTTCGGGATCAGTTCTAGCCCGTCCGGATCGTTGCGGGCCGCGTCGAAGCGAGGGATCCGTTTAGGTTCGCTCTTCAGATCATTCAGGTCTTCAAAGACGACTTCGTTCTTCGCTGCGTCGACCTTGGGGGCAGGAATGAATGGTGGGGGTAGGTACTGGTGGGCTCCTTCCGTTCCGCGAGGGGAGATTCGGCTTTGAGCGAGGAGGTCGAGGACGACGTTGCGCACGGTGACGGGGAGGTAGGCGACTAGGAGGTTGCGGGAGAGGAGCGAATGCAAGTCTGCATAGGGGTCGAGTGCGAGACGGGCTGCGATACGGATGAGCTGGCGCGTTCCGAGCCGGCGAGACTTGCTCAAGTTGAGGTTCTGAAGAGGGGTGGGGGGTCAGCTTTGAATAACATCTACCAGGAACACTACTATAATCGGTTAAACTCACAGGATCACTACTTGTAACTCTGTACGTCCTCACAAACCAGAACAGTCTCTCGAGCTCGTCCTTCCCAACTCCAGTCCTCTTCTGAATCACATCCTTCTCCTCCTCCTCCGACATCGGACTCGGTCGAACAAAGCCGAACAACGTACTAGCCTCCTCCGTCAACCAGTCCGTCTTGGCTCCCGACGCAGTAGCAATGACTCGGAAACCCGGATGGATGGGCGCGAGTTGGCCAGGGCCAAGGAGGGATTCAGCATGTGCTAGATCGGAGGAAGGTTGGGATGCGGAGGCTTCTGTGAGCGTTGCGCGGCCGCCGTGCCAGAGTTCTACCTCCCTATCCTGGTGCAACCTTCCCAAAGCGAGCAAGGTGGGACCGAGCACATCGACTCCGGCGAGATGGATCAGTTTGCCAGAGAGTGCCCCACGAAGGAGTGGAGCGGGCTCCCACGTCGTCGTCCCGTCCTCCGTCGTAGCTCGTCGCATCGTGATCTCCATCCCGCCCAGATCCTTGAACAACCACACAGACTCGAGCTCATAGCCGAGCACACCAGCGAACAAGGCGATGGCGGTGGAAGTGGATGAGGAAGCTTGGGAAGTGGCAAGGCTTTCCTTCGTTGCTTGCGTTGTTCCTGCGATGGAGAAGGCGGAGGGGAGAAGACAGATATCACGTCCGGTCGCGTGAAGTTGGAGCATCGTCGTCAGTGTGCTCTGGAGACGGGGAGTAATGATGACAGTCGACCCTTGAGTCTGGAATGATTCGAGACTGGAGAGAGGGAGGAAAGGCAGGGGTCCACAGGGAACGCGTGTATCGATCTTTCGTCCGGTCTGGGGTTGGAGGAAGGTAATGCGGGCGACGTGTGCTGATTCGCGTGCGATGGCGTCCACTTTGAAAGCGAGGAGACCGAGGGAAGGGTCGGCAGTACCCGTCGTACGCTCAGCGTCAAGGCCGTCCTGTAGATTGACAGCGGCCAAAAGGTCGACGTGAAGTTTGCGACGAGTGTCATCGAGACTGTACTGCATAGGGTAAGCAGAACCGAGCAAAGCCTGGGTGGAGGGTGCGATGGAATGTACCGCTACCTGTGCATCCTTCTCCTTGGTTGTTTTGACGACGGTGGCAGTCTCTTGCTCGTGTGCGGCTGCTTCTCCCTCCAGTGCACCAGTGTTGGCGCCGGGTCCGACGGGCAGGGCAGAGGCGGGCGGGAAGCGGTAGATGAGGTCATCGAGGAGGGCCAGACCTGTGGTGGGTAGATTGGGCAGACGGGAAGTGGGAGGGAGGACATCGCCTCCCTCTGCCTCGAATGCATGGTATCTGAGGAGAGCGGCCCATTCGTACCAGCGCTGGGCGAGCTGGTTGGACAGTTGTGCGGAGTCGTCAGTAGCCTTTGGTTCTGGATCGAGACTGTATCCGGTGGAGACGTTCCCGTCTACCCATCTTGCCTGGAAGCGGGATCGGAAGGGAGGGTCGATAGAGGCGCCCTTGTAAGGAGGGACGGGGATGGAGGTTGCGATGATCCTGAAGTTGGGATGGACGGGGATGAGGTTGTGTGAGGCTGAGTCTGCTGTGATCCTTGAAGCGGGGACGAGCTGGGTGCCATCTGCGAGGTTGACTTCGCGATTCTCGAGGACGTTGTTGAGCATGGGCAGGACGTTTCGCTCGGCACGTTCGATTCCTTCGAGGATCAGGATGCTTCCGTTCTTCATTGCGCGTGTTACCGGTCCGTCCAGGTAGACGAGGGAGCCACCTGCCTGGAGGTTGCGGGATTGAAGGAGTTCTTCTCCGACATCGCGGTGTAGAGTGACGATTTCGAAGGGAAGCTGGAGCAAGGCAGCGAAAGTGAGGGCGAGCCTGCGGGGATAAGGACCGGGGGAGCTGAGGAGGAAGATGTCCTGGTTCAAGACCCACTTCTTCCCGAGCCATGCGAGATGCTCCTGTACGATGGGATCGTTGAGGGGTAGGAGAAGGCGCTGTTGAGGCAGACGAGAGTAGTCCTGAGGCTGGAAGATGGGGATGCGTACGTCTGGACCGAGCTTGAGAGTTCCGAGTTGTTCCTGTGGGGATCCTGCTGGAGGTGGAGCTGCTGATGTTGAAGCTGACCTTGTGAAGGAGGGTGTTGTTGGGATGAGCTGGCGGGTGAATGCTGCGATGCGACGCAAGGGCGCGGACACTGCTGCTGCTGCTGAGGAAGCAGGGCTGTTGCTGTTGTCGTCAGTCATCTTGGAGGTGGCCGAGTGTTGGTAGTGATGAAGATGATAAGTGCTGAGCAGAGGAAGGCGATGATGGCAGCGATGGGCAGCAGCAAGGAGTGACGATCTCACTGCGAGTGCTCCAGGAAGCATTCAGTCTCTGTCCAGCAGGTGGGAGTCGTGGTGGAGCTCGCTATCGTCGATGGGTGGGAAGGAGCATGCGCATTCAAAAGCATATGGATCTGGGTGGGAGAAGGTGGTGGGATTCCGGCTATTGAAGTAAGCGGAACGGCCGGAAACAAATTGAATAGCCTCTGAATTTTGCAGATCAAAATGTGTAAGAGCGATTTTGAAAAGTGCTTTTGGCCTCCACATTTTATGTAATTCCCACGCTTCGGTCTCCTCTCTCCCCAGTCCTCCTCCTGCGACGATTCTGGAAGGACTCCTCCTCTGTACTCACAGCTTGTGCAGCGAACGATGGCTGCAGGAATGAGCTCGTCCGCATCGATGGGCATGCTGCCTGCGTTCCATGCTCTCACCCAGCAGCAGCAGCAAGGCGCATCAGCTAGAGCGTCCTTACCCGCACAGCCAACACCACCTCAACCTCAGCCTCAGCCTCAGCCTCAAATACAACCACCAACTGTCAACATAACCAAGAAGATCAACGCACGCCTACAACTAGCAGCAGCTCTCATCGAGGCAGACAACGAAGATATCCTCAAGCGAGCAGAGTCACAAGCTGCACAGGCAAAACAGTCCCAGGCAGCTCAGGATGACAAGCAGGCACAGACATCGTCCAGCAAGAACAGATTCCTCAAGATCGTTCCCGTCCGCACACCTTCATCCCTAGGCAACAATAACAACGACCAGGACGACAAAGACGAACCCGAAATTGGTCCCTCACCTTTACCTCAGCCCCGCCTCGCATCACAGAGCGTCATCTTCGCTCCCTTCCGAGACGCCCCTCTTCCCACGGTGGAGGAACAGCGAGCACAAAAGGCAGACCTCGCAGGCCGGCTCAGTCGTCTCGAATACGCCAACGGCTCTACAGTCGACAATGAGGAGGAAGACGGCGGTCGTCGGCCTTCCATAGACTTCCTCGGCGTCACTCTCCCCACAGAACGAAGAGCTCGGTCCCGCACGAACTCAATTGGCGGCCAGTCCATCTTATCCTCCTACTCAAGACCAGGAACTCCAGGCTCGGAAGGTGGACGTCCTCGGTCGCGCTTGGATTCCGCAGCCAGAAGCCTGGTCGACGAGGCACAGACCGCTGAGCAGGAGGTAGACGCCCTCTCCGAATGGGGCGTCGACAAGTTCCTCACCACGGACGAGCGCGAACGAGTCAAGAGCGCTCGCATGTCTCGCGTTCGGACCCTCTCCGACGCTGGCGACCGTCCGCTCTCGGCTTTCAGCAATCACAGCGCCTTCGCAGAAGGAGATGGCGGAAGTTCAGCGGACACACTACAGGCATTTACCGGTGCTTTCTCCAGCGTCGATTCACCCCAACACCACGCCCGCTCCGAATTCGCAACAGAAGCGACGGGCATCCCTTCCTTCGACAGAAGATCATCGGCTCCCGTGGACGAAGATCCATCAGGCTTCCCAGTCCCGCGCAGGAAGAACAAAAATGCCAAGCCAGCAGATTTGGAGCTCCTAGCGCGCATCAAGATGTACCGCGAGCGTCAAGAGATTTTGCCGCCCTCGCTCTGGGATGGGCCAGGTCCACATGCGAGCGAGCAGGACGTCGAGGATCACATCCAGGGTCCTTCTCGAACTCAACAGGGTCGGGAGCTCAGCGGAGAGGAATCGGCCAAGATGAGCGCAGCGGGCAGTGCGGCTGCGCGATTGCTCGATGATCTCGCCTCTCAGACTCCACAACAGCGACTCTTACCTCTCCAATCAGATCCCTCTGCAAATCAGGAGCAACCGGAGGAAATGAAGAAACCCAACCCAGCACGCGCCTCCACTTCCGGCTTCGGCCTTGCGAATATTGGATTCAACTTGCGCGCATTCACAAAGCGTAAGTCGAGCTTGGACATGATCCAGCAGCGTATCCACTCCGAGATTGGGGCCAACGCCGGATCGGGCACTAGGACGACGGACACGATGACACCGTCCGGCTCCACCTCTACCACCCAGTCCGCCCACTCGGGCATCGTGGACAGTCAACGACCCCAGCTCTCTCGCATGGAATCGGACTCGAGCGACCCGGACGCTGTATTTTCCTCGCTCATAGGTCGTCTCCAAAGTCCGCGAGAGATGGAGGCGGCAGCCTTTCACACGCGCGACGCTTCCTCACACCGCTCTACTCTGGCAACAGCCACCGCTGACTCTTCCACAGCAGGAGCAACGAATCCATCGGCACAGCATCCAGGTGCGGAGATTCCTCGGCCCGAGAGCAGTTTTGGAGTCGTCTGTGATAGTTGGAGTGAGCAGGGCGATCAGGATCAGGGGATCGAGACGGATGATGATGATATGCCCTTGGGGCATTTGCAGATGGCGAGGTTGAGTCGGACGGGTTCGACGATGGGGGGAAATAAGAGGGGAAGGGGAGCAAGGTTGAGTGTGGTCAGTGCGGCGGAGACAGTGATGGCGTCAGGGGAGGACAGGGAGTGGATACGGGACGGAGAACAGGGGGAGGAGAAGGCGGAAGTGTTGGACAGGGGTGCTCGTGCTGGTGCGGAGGCGGGCGTAGGTCCTGTAGATGGTCGTCAACAGGCGCCTGTTCGTCGATCAACATTGACGCGCAGCGTATCGGATGACAGGCTCACTCGCCTCGACAATTCCGATCGGAATCTGCACGTCTCTGCAAATTGGCCAAGACCTATGAGTCAGCACATGATCTCTTCCTCGTCCGGCGAGACGACAGAGTTGATGCAGCAAGCTCAAGATTCGGGTCTACCGTACCCGCGACGACCTTTCACGGGAGGAGGAGGGAGCATTCCTCGTCCGGCGTCGGTCGGACCCGGTACTCTCTTTTCAGAAACGGCTTTGATGAACCAGGGCATTCTGGGTGAGGGCGCCATGATAGAGCAAGATCCTTATCACGTCTTCCCGCTCGGACCCAGTCCTTTCCCCGTCTCCATGTCGCCCGGCGGAAGTCCTCAAGCCATGCGTGGAGGAGACTTGCCCGCGTCAGGAAGGTCGTCACCATTCATGCGTGGGCCTGGCGGTCGACCATTGTCGAGGCTTGAGAATCTCAGTGGACATGTACAACAAGGGTCGATGTCGACGAAGCAGCTGCAGGCTTTGGCGAAGCAGGCCACTTTCCCTTCTTCGTTTGGGATCTATACGGAGGCTGGAGATGCGCGTGAAGGTGGTATTGATGAGTTTGGGGGTGCGGATCCGCTTTCTCCTGGTGGAGGAGCTGATGCTGGTATCCAGGGCATAATGGATGTGAAGGGTGGTGCACGCAAAGAGGGCTCCAGGCCGAAGCGCGAATCTACATTCTTGAAGGAGGAGGAGAACGAGGGCATTATGTCCAGATTGGGACTTCGACGTTCTCGGACAGCGTCGGTCTTACTCGATCCTATTGCGATTGAGACGGGATATGCTGGTACGGAGCAGGACGACCGACCTATCGAGCCAATCTTGCGCCAGAACGGCAAGATAGTGCTCACGCCGACGTTCCCTGCCCAAGGACCGCCACAATTGGGACCGAGTTCAATTCCGGATTTCCCTAGAACGGCATCTACGGCAAGTTATGCGCCGACTGAGCTCGCTACGCCTCGATCGGCACTGCCTATCCCAGCTTTCAACACATGGAATCACAATGCTTTGCCTGGCGCGGTGGAGCCGCCCGCAGGAGCGAGACGGCCTAGCGTGGACGACAGTTTCACGAGTCCACCTGCCAAAGGACCACTCAAACCACTCGGTCTTGCCGCGCGCGAACCAAAAGCGCTCGTCATGCCCGCACCACTGCAAGGCTCCGAAGCAGCCCCACAAACACGACTGACGCATGACGGTGTCGAGATTTCGTTCGAAGTCACTCCTCCGCCGGCCTTCGAAATTACTGTGATCCCCTCTGAAGCGGGCAAGAAGAAGGAGAAGGAGAAAAAGAAGAAGAAGGAGAAGAAGGATGTCCCAGAAGAGACGCTGCAGGGTCCTAGGGTCCCTGAGGGATTTGTCTTGCATGATGTACGCGGGACGGCTCCGTTGCGCGCTTTACTCGTGCGAAGCGCAGCGCCTGCGGGCTCGCAGATCGCGCAGCCGACGCTCTCTGCGAAGCCGAAGAAACACGACGTCGCATTGGCGAACTTCCTCACCTCCGACGATGCGGCTCGGATCGTGCACGTGCCTGCGGCTGCGCCCTCGGGTATTGGTCGACGAGCGGCTGATAAGAGTACGATCTTGTTCCGGAATCACCTTGTTCAGCATGAAGAAGAGCGAGAGGGCTGGGGCTGGGATGCTGCTTCGAATGTTGTCGATGAGCATGGTCAGATCGTCGAGCCTGAAGGGAAGAAGACTCGTGCGGAGCGGAGGGCAGAGAAGAAGGCGCTCAAAATCAAGCGGGCTAGACAGAAGGCTCGTCGGCGACGTCGCGCGCTTCGGGCTCTTGCGGACAAGGAGGGCAAGACATATCACGAAGTCGGGGTCGAGGCGGAGAGTCCTGTTGAGGACTTGGATCTCAGCTCGGATTCGACTCAGTCTTCGGATTTGGAGGACGAGAGTCTGTCTTCGGATTACGACAGTGATGATGAGAAGCGCTGGGTCGATGAGAATAGACCGGCGGGTAAGCTGTTTGGCAAGTCTCTGTTGGACATGGCAGAGGTCAAACGCGATGTCATACAGAAGAAGTCCCGGTATGTATCTGGAGTATGTGTTTTATCTCTTGTTTTGAAAACTGTTCACTGACCAAACTGTCATACATTGTTCGATCCCACAGCTTCTACGGTCAGACGGAGTTGGAGGAGAATCAGGCCATCGAACGTGAGGCCGAACGACTCGGAGTTTCTGTCGATGTCCTCTCCAGTCGAACCGCTGCACGTACCATCCACGAAGATCCGCTAGGGTACAACGACACGCGCGAGCGGATGAAAGCTGCCTTTGGCGAGGACACTCTGTGGAGTCGTGAGATGGCCAAGCGCAAGGAGGAAGATGCGCGTGAGGCCGAGCAGCTCGAGCTCAAGCGTCTGGCGGATGAGGAGTATGAGAAGGCGGAGAAGGAGCGAAAGGACCGCAAGAAGGCTAAGAAGGCTGGGCGGAAAGGGGCTTCGCAGGACGAAAAGCCGTCTGCCGAAGCACCCAAGCCGCCGTCGAAGGATGGAACGCCGATTATCGTGCTTCCTGAAGATGGGCGATTCCCCGATGTGGAGCACGACGAATGGGAAGAGCCTCCACGGTCGCGTACGCCCATTGATCCGCCTACATTGGATGTCGAGTTCAACGTGATGGACGATGGCACATCCAAGAAAGGTCGACGGGATCAGGGTCCGAGCGAAGTTGCGGCTGGGTGGTTCGCTCGATCGTCAGACGAGGACGATGACGGGGAGACGAGCAGCGGGAGCGAGGACGAAGCGGCACGCAGGAAAGCTGCGATGCAGCGCGCTCGAATGTCGCGCAGTCTGGGTGGCTTTGGTCAGGGTCGGGTCTCCTTTGCGTTCGGAGAGGACGAGTCCGATGAAGAACGGCGAGAAGCGAGACAGGGTTACCAGCCGTTGAATACGGATACGAACGCGACTCGGGTCGGGGGACTAGATGATGATTCGAGTGGGGACGACATGCCGCTGGCGCAGCTTAAGAAGACGATACCGCCCAAATCACTTGCGGACGGCCTCGGCGCTCGTAAGCTTGCGGGCGGAGGAGACGAGTCCAGTGATGAGGACTTACCTCTCGCTGCTATCAAGGCGAAGGAGCATCGCAAGAAGATGAGCATGGGTGCGCTCGACCTCAACTTCTTGGCTGGCGAGAATGCAGGTCTTCGGAACAATGAAGCGAACCAGAGATCGCAGCCTTCGTCTCATTCGCCCAGCCCGCAAATTATCCAAGCTGCTACCATGCCAGCGGCAGGGTCGTGGTTCAATCCCGCCGCCCATCTACCCAACGCTGGCTTTGGCAACCAGTATGCAGCTGTGCCGCCTCCTGACGATGACGAGGATTCGGACGATATGCGCCCCTTGGGTGCCGTCTATACCAATGGTGCTGAGGCGCTCGCTGCTGCCCGCGCTGCCCATGCCAACAGTGACGAAGAGGATGACGAAGACAATCGTCCGCTCGGCAACGCCTATCCACAAGCGGCTATCATTGCGGAACAAGCGGCTCTCATTCAGCAGTTGCAACAGCAGAATGAGCAGGCGTTGCGGATGGCAAACAGCATGAGCATGTATGGTTCTTTGCTTGGTCCACCTGGGATGGGCATGGGGATGGGATCGCAGATGATGAATCCGCAGATGAGTATGGGGATGGGTATGGGCATGGGTGGCGGCATGGGAATGGGGATGGGGATGGGTGTACCCCCGCAGATGGGCAGCCCTATGGGTATTCCGGGCCCCGCTAGTGTCATAAGTGGTCATGGCGGCGGCGGCGACATGTCGGCGGCTATGACTGCCCCGGGCATCGTGCATCCCAAGGTCCACCAGATCGACAACTGGCGACACAGTGTCCATCCTGATGTTGCCAATCTGGATGCGCTGCGAGCGTCGCCTTCTCCCTCCGCCGGCCGGCAGATGTGATTCTCCTCTCAAGCGAGGACTCAATTTTCCTTTCGCACAAGTCTCTCTCGGCACAACACAATCAGGATTCCAAGCTACATAGACCAGGACTGGACGGGGGCAGGTCCTTTCTTCGTCTCAACCTGTTCCTCGCAAACAATTAAAAAACGGACCGGAATCAGTACAGGCACCCATCATCAGCTCGAAGACCATCAACTCAATTTTTGGATCTCTCTTCCTTTGAACTCGGTTTCCCTTCTCCATCTTTGGACTCACGCAAGCAAAACAATTTTTACAACGACTTCTTTTCGCCAAACTCTCTCCCTCTCTCGTTCTTTACTACAACCTGTCCCGCTGTCTCGGAATTGCCTCCTTCGCTCGCTTGTTCCTTTTCTATCACTTCAATCCACGGACAATTTCACAGTAGCTTCATCCATTGCTGAAAGAGACAGGCGGAGGAGAGACTGCGGGAGCTTCATGCATAGTCGACGCCACGGTGCGATTATGTAAGAACCCTGCACACTCAAAATAGAAATTTCCCACGATCGTCCCCTCCGCGACTCTCTCACTTTCTTCCTTGCAGCTCACGACATTGATGCGAGCGAGTGAAGGGCAAAGAGTAAACTAGCGTGTTTTTTCAAGATGAAGACGACGAGGAAGACCATAAGGACAAGTCGCCAGCGGACACCTATAGAGCTATAGCGAGGCCATATGTAAGATCTTCTGGGGCTGCGAACGAAAGCCCTCCCCCCCTGCAAGTCTTCGACGTAGACACATTAAGCTACCCCTCCTCAACTCCTGCATATCGTCCGCCACCTGCAAAAGTTCCCATCCGACGAAGTGAGCTCGGTCCTCCTCAACACGATGTCCTTCGATTTGCACCGGCCCGAGGCCATGCGTGTCGTGTTGACCACATTGAAGAAGTACGGTGTGTCTATTGATGGGTTGAGCCTTGTGGCGCTTCAGGAGAAGGTGGACGAGGCTCGTCGTGCGGCGACTGGTGGTGCGCAGAAGCAGATTCGACAGGCTGCCGCCACCTTCAGCGTAATCGAGCAAGTTACCCCGACTTCCCTTGTTCGGATAATGCCCCATCTCAAAGTCGTCCATGGTGCCCATCATGCTCGGCGTCACGCCTCTCTCTACACCTGTCCCACCAGCAAGATACGCAGCATACTGCGACTTGAAGTAGTCGTTCTGCCCCGGCCCGCCACCCACATACGTCCCGGGGGAACCTACACCAGGCGTGACTCGACCCATATTTCCCATGGTTGTCGACGACATGATCGAACGCGCATCATCGTCCCTCTCCCGGTTCCACTCCAACTGATTCTCCTCAATCGCAGTGATCTTCAACCCGCCCGTAACATGGGTAGAAGCCATCGTCTCCCCGTCAATCTTCGACATCTCCTCGATCCGACCCGAGTACACGCGCGGAAGGAGATGCTTGACTTTGGCGTGGACCATGGGCGTGAAGAGTTTGTCGTGTAAGGCCGGGTGGCCGAATCGGCGTTGGAGACGGTGATGTCTCGAGTCACCAGTGTGGACGACTTCCTTGGCCAACTCGCCCGCAGTGGGGATGTACCAAGTGAAATGCCAGTCGAAAGTCTTGCGGCAGTACAACTCGAACGCAAGAACGAACAGGATCGGCGGTAGAGTCGCCACGGACTTGATGTACCCCTGATCGAGTGCGATGGCTAAAGTGAGGATGAGCTGCATGAAGACAATACAGACTAACATCCGGTTGACGACCACGCGCCACAGTCGACCGCCGGACTCGTTCTTGGTGGTGAAGACGTACGAGCTTGGCGTAGTAGACCGCATAGTCAAAGTTCGGCGGCCTCGTGTATTCCCTGACGTCGCGCGGCGTGCGTCCGAAGAAGCCCTTCTGGAACCAGACCAGCAAGAGCTTGATGACCTGCGCCAAATCCAGGACGGCCAAGAAGCCACGGAGGGGCAACCAAGTCAGCCAATAGTTTGAGGTGAGGAAGTACTGCCTCTTGATCTGGCCCGGTAAGGACTCCTGAATGTTGATCAGGATGTCCTTGTAGTTCTGTTTCGCCTGCGTAGCTGCCCGGACGATGTTGGCAATCTGTGTGATCATGATCCCGATCAACGTGAAGATTAAGAACTGGGAGATGATCAGGAAACTGAAGTACTGTCCCACGATGACTCGGTCCAGCCGACTCTTGGTGAGTACGCCTCGATATTTGGCCAGTCGTCGCATGCCGATGGGCAAGAAGTAACCGATGACTCCCGTAATGGTCGGAGGAACCAAGGCCGCGACAGCTGCGAAACTCCATTGGCTCGCCTCAAACCAGCTGTTCAAGAAGCCGAGGCCGTTGAGAGACCGGAAGGAGGCCATGTTGGTGATGAGCGAGACGGCCAACAG
>RDSH01000034.1:0-41658 GCA_009428295.1 Tilletia walkeri
CCAGCGACGATCTCTTCTTGTATCTTCTTTCTGGGTGAGCTGGAGGGGGGGGGGAGAGGGAGAGAGTGAGAGCCAATGGGAAGACTATGGAATGAGCCCTTGGAAAGTACTTCTGTGCGCTGGGAACAGGTCAAACAGCGGTCAAGAGGCAAGGGGCTTTGCGGAGAGAGCGACAAGGGCAGAAAGGTGTATGTAAAGCAGCGCATGTTGCAGCCATCTTCAAAGAGAGCATTACAACCGGAGATTAGCTATTTGTATGTCTTTCCTCATCCCGATCTCACGCTCTCACCCTCACTTACAAAACCCCTTGCCTCACTCACCATCATCCGGCAATTGGCTCATCCACCTCCCGTCTCTTCCTCATCCACCCGACTCACATCCTTCGCCCAGCTGCCTCTGTAATCGAACACGCTACACACACGCTCGACCACTCCAGCTGATGACTGGATCGACCCCACGAACCAAGAACATGTGCACCTCCACATATCCAAACTGCGAAGGTTAAACACGGCTCGGGATGCGGCGTCGTTGGGAATGAGATGGCGGATGGAGTAGGCGGCTGTCTGCACCCCGCTCTCTACCAACCTGCAGTAGTGTGGGGTTGTCGCTGCAGGACAACGACCTAAAAAAATCGCCCATCGAGGTCATGAGAAAGTTCGAATGTCGAAGTCCAAAGGCTAGAAGCCAAGATACTTACGAAGGATGACTGATTGCTGAGCGCTGAGTGCTGAGCGCTGAAGCGGAAGGCGATGGGAGGGAAGTGCACCGACCGATGATCTCTTCGCTGGCAAGCCTGTTCGAGGGAGCATGGGTCGGAGTATGTACAGGACAAGAGAGGGCTCCTTCTCCTTGCGTTCACAAGGCGCCTAGACGCCAGCCATCATCCCTTCATCTCGGACCCCACAAGACCTCGCCTGCAATCGACATACGGCACCATAACCCGTCCCGAAGTGAACTGTATGGATTGACAAGAAGAAAAGGCACCGCCGCACGGACCCCTACTCCCCCTTTCCCCACCTCCGCCAGCCCTGACCTCCCTATCCTGCAGGCAGCTCGGTGGAGCAGGATGAATCATGTCAACATCTACTCACCATCTCTAGTCTCTACGCTCCCCTTTTGGAAGCTTGAAGCAGAAGTCAGAACAAAGGGGCCCAAGGAAGAAGAAGGAGCGGCGGGAAGGGAGTTGTAAAAGCTGTGTGCATCCATCAACTACTTGTTCTGCTGTTCATTCGAACAAACAAAGCCTGGCCCCGTGGGGATTATAGCTCAAGCTTTGGCACGAGACGCCATCGGCCCAGTCGGTTTCTCATGTGCTGTCTCTGGCCGATCAGCCGCTGTGAACTGCGAAGATGGGCGAACAGAAGTCGGCCATGGCCGCCATGGCCCATGGTCCATATGTATGTGCTCTCGATCTGAGGTCAAGCGTCCCGCAATTTTCCGGACGAAAATGCATGCAATTTCCCAAAGTGCTCGGGAATCTGCTGGAGGCGAGTCACATGGATTTCGCCGACTCGCTATCTCGTCCTCCCTTCGTTGCCCGTAGTCGACCCAAGTTGTCGTGCCCCCGAGGACATACATTATCTCTGACTCGACTACAACGCCTAGCCGAAGTCGTTGCGAAAGGGCGGTGGACTGTGCTGTCTCTCTGTCCGCGTCGCTGTCAGGTATATATACACACCTTGGACGTTCTTTTCTTGCGCTGAGGTCTTTCTCCCCATACTTTGCTCTCCAGCATTTTACCCTGCCTCCGTACCCTTTCTCTCCATTCTCCTTTTTGAACCCACCTACAGGGAGCAGGGGACGCAAGATCTTGGATTTCTACATCTCGAACAGCTTGTTACCCAAGACCACACATCGTTTTCATGGCTGCTTCCACAACGGCACACAGCCAGCAGCCAGAGGCACACCGGATAGAATCCGACAATGACCAAGACCATGAAGGCACTCCGTCGCCTCCTGAAACGATCCCTCTAGCTCAAGATCCAGCTTCAAAGCCGGTGACGCCTCTCCCCAAAATGAGCCTCGCCATCGTCTTCCTCGTCCGAATTGCCGAGCCCATCAACTTCACCTTCATCCTACCCTTCATCAACTCCTACGTCTGGGACCTCAACGTCACCCGCGACCGATCCCGCGTGGGTATCTATGCAGGTATCATCGAATCTCTCTTTGCTGTCTCCCAGCTCTTCACTGTCTTGCATTGGGCCAGTCTGTCGGATCGGATTGGGAGGAGACCGGTCTTGATTGTAGGCACCATCGGGCTGACGATCTCGGCGGTACTCTTTGGATTGGCGGAGACATTTGCGATGGCCATCTTCGCCCGATGTTTGACGGGACTTCTCAATGGAAATGTGGCCCTCCTTCGATCCATTGGTACGTCTTCATTTCCCCCGGATCATACCCTCCATTTTGCCTCCCATTTCGCGGCAGCTTTGAGACTCTGACCCCCGTCTTCTTCCCTCCTTGAAATGAATACAGTTGGAGAAGTATGCGATGAGACAAACCTCGCAAAAGGATTTGTCCTCCTCCCTCTCGCCTGGAACGCAGGAGCCTCCATCGGACCCCTCCTAGGCGGCTTCCTAGTCTCACCCGCCACGCGCTTCCCAGACTCCTTCGGTAACAAGGACGCCCCTTTCTACTGGGGAGGACTCTGGGCTCGAAAACCATACCTTCTACCCTGCCTGGCCGTCGCCTTTATCAGTTTCATCAGCTTCTTGGTTCTGGCTGCCTTTTTGCCGGAGACGTTGCCTTCTAAAGTAGCCGAGTTGAAGGAGCGGGAACGTCGCAAGGCTGCGAGAGAGGCTGGAGAAGACGAGGAAGGGCAGACGACGGGAGTCATAGTTGAGGAGGAACCTAATTTGAGGAAGAGGGGAGGGCAGCGTGTGGCAGGCCGAGCTGGAGATGAAGACGACGAACAGACACCACTCCTCGCCTCTCAGCGCCCCACCAACGGGCACACGACCACAGAGCCAAGCACGCTCACCGACCCTGAAGAAAACTCATCATCATGGTCCATCCTCCGAATCCCACACGTCCGCAACGTCCTGCTCTCCTTTGGAGTCTTCTCGTTCTGCTCAGTCGGGATCGAGGCTGTGATGGTTCTCTTTTTCTACGAACCTCTCCACTTGGGCGGCTTGCATTTCTCCCCGGCGCAAACCGGCACGTACCTCGGATTCTTTGCGGCTTTCTCGATGGTGGTGCGTTTCATTCTCTTTTCCCTTTTTGGATGTGCACAACCTGGTGTCCTCTCGCATTACCCACATTGATTCTTGGTTTTTCTTGTTTCTTCAGGTGCAAACGTTTGCGACGCCCTATCTCGTACGCAAGCTGGGGACCAACCGGCTCTACTGGTACTGTTTGTTGTGTTTCCCCTTCATGGCTCTCTCGCTGCCCCTCGCAAACGCCGTGGCTCGGTGGGGAAGCGGAGGACATGTCGGGGGTGAAGCTGATCCGCTTCCTACTTCGACCATGGTCTGGGTCTACATTATTTGTGAGTCGTATCAGCCCACCCTTGAAACGTGTTTACTGCCTTGTGCTGATGCTGAAGACCTTTTTGGTTCCTGGCTGTTACCTACAGTGAGCATTTTTGGAGTTCTGCGATGCTGTAGTGCGTTTGGATATGCTTGCAACTTGCTCTTGGTGCGTAGATATGGATGCGGACGGGAAGACGTGGCTCAAAGCTAGCAAATCTGACGGGGATCTTCTTTCTTCCTCAAATACAGGTCAACGAATGCGCCCGCCTCATGCCTGGATCCCATCTGGGAGCAGTCAATGTGAGTAAATGATCAGCCTCCTCTGCTTTTTCTCCCAGAATCTCTTCTTCTTGATGAAACTGACGCGGAACCATTAAAACTAGGGGTTCTCCACAATGGCAAGCTCCATTGCCCGCTCCCTCTCCCCTGCCTTCTGCACCTTGCTGTTCTCCCTAACCGTTTCACCAGATACCATCCCGCTATTCCGGGGCTGGCTTGTCTGGGGCGGCCTCTTTACCTGTGGGGCGTTGGCCACGCATTCGGCGGAGGCTCTCAAGCCGATTGAAGTCGCTGTTGTTGAGGAGGAGGCGAGGCGGGAGATGGTGCGTAGAGAGAGGGCGCAGAGCGATTGAGGGAGATTGGAAGTTGGTTCTGGTAGAGGCGATAACCGTGGATTAGCGACGCGTTGGAGTATAGCGCTTACCTGCACGATAATAGACATTTCATAAATTTAGCATTCATTCTGAGGGGATGCACTCTTTCGCAGCGCGGATCCCCGGCGAGGGTTGCCTTTGCGTCGTACGGCTGCCACCTGGCTTCAGACGCGACTCGATTTGAAAGGTCTGCAATAAAAATCCACCTTCCGGTAGAAGTAAACTGCTGACTTGAGCGTGGAACTACGATTTTGGTTTGATACTATTTACTTGGCACCGAGGAAGGTCTTGAGAGGCTCGTAACCGAGACGCAACTGTGGGACGAAGACGAGTCAAAGGAATTTATCAGTTTCCAGTAACAGATCCCATAACTTTCCGATCACCCGCCTGAATCCCCAATGGCGCCTGAATCCCCAATGGAGACCGTAGGAAAAAGGGAGACTACACTCACGTTGTAAAGACCTGCGCCCAAAGTGACAGCCAGGGTAGTCGCATAGCCAATTGGGCGGCCGAAACCGGCAGTGTTCTCGCTCTGGATACCGAAAGAACCGTGCAGGACGCGAGCGGCGAAGAGCGTTGTAAAGGCGCCATGGACAAGAGCTGTGGGGGCACCGTTCAGCTCGGCGATGAAGAGGAGGAGGAAAGCGAGAGGGGTGCCTGCAGAGAGAGGGAGAGAGAGAGAGTGGAAAACGCGTCACAAGGGGAAAAAAAGTCGCGTTATGTTCCGAACAAGGCGCCATGTCAGAAATCGGGTGCAAGACCAAAAACCACGAGTGGTAAGTCCAAGCAGAATAGCTCGTCCGAGCGTATAGAAGCTTACCTTCGGTGAAGTTACCGTAAGCGCGCACGGCCCGGCGGAGCTTGGCCTCAGCAGCGGGGGAAGGTTGCTTCTTGCCTGGTGCCCGAACATCGGAGGAGCTCTCGCCTTGACCGAGGTACAGACCGGTTGCGAAGCGGTTGGCAATGACGTTGGTACCGAGGTAGGTGTAGTAACCTGTGAATTGACAGACAAGACGTTTAGCTGGATGAAGACAGCGCGGGTGTGAAGACGTGAGATGGCACTTACCGGCGAAGAGAGCCGAGTGGGCGAGCGAGGCGGGGGAGAGCACGAAGAGAGGCATGGTAGCGGATGAAGCTGGTGGTTGAGTGTTGACGAAGTTCGAGGGTGGGTGATGATGGTGGTAGAGCGAGTGCTGATGGAAGCGTCAGATCCGACCGTGCCGCCGTGCCCACTTTCTCTCATTTCTTCGTTCATTATGACGCACCAAATAGCCGAGAAATGTTGCGGGAAACGGCGGCGGGAAAGGTCTCCGGGGGTTGGAGCGAGGACCTCCCCCATCTCCTTTGGCGGTAAGGAGGGGGGTCCGTGTGGCTGGAGTCGACGACGACGGACGCAGCAGTTATACATAAGAGAAGGCCATCGAAGCGCGGAGGACAAGCCAGAACCAATGGCCTCACTCGTCGCCGTGTTGCGGAACGCCTTCAGTGGGCCGCTCGCCCTCGAACTCGAAAATAAGGGGAGCGTGGCCAGAGACCATCTCGCCCTTGAGAGAACGTTGTGAGCATTCCCTCTTTCTTCGTCTTATATTTCAAAGCGAAATGGCTGACTCGTACCTTCTCTACAGTCTTGCCTGGCTGAGGACGTCTCTGGGACTTGTCAGTCTCGGGATGTGAGTAAATGCGCAATTCCAACCGACATGCATCATAAAGACTTTCCTAAAATGTCTATTCTCTTCCCTAATCCAGTGCTGTTGCCCAGCTGTTCAAGATTCCGGACCTCTTCGACGGTAACGACATCGGCTCTACGGACGCCTCCCTTCTTGCTCAGCTCGCCAATTTGCCAACACCGGACGAAGCCGCAGCCATCACTGAGCTCCTGGCCGCCTCCGAACGCAAACATGCACATCTGGCCAGACTCGCAAAACCTCTTGGGGCTTCATTCATCGGACTCGGAATCATCGTTCTCATCTTGGGTTAGGGGGATTGTGCATGCCTTATCTGCTGTCTTTCTGCTCACGTTTGGGCTGACACGAGCTTTCTGAAAAATTTCGCAGGATCAATTCGATATTTCACGGTACAGACCATCCTCACTCGGGGCAACTTCCTGCCTAGCCGAGTCGAGATCTCCCTGACTGCTCTCGCAGCTGGGGCACTCATCACAGCATCTCTCGCCATCGCTATAGGGGGTCGGATAACAGGTGCATGACCGGAGCCTCTCAGTCCAGGGCGGAAGCGCGATTCGTCTGTGTTTAATGATATCCTGAGGATGTTAACGAGCGCCGAGGCAAAGTCCAGATTCGATTCAGTCCATGGGTGGAAGTAAGAGTCCTCACTATGCGAAGCCGTTGCGTAGGTTAGTAAACTTGCTGTCCGGATAGGTCAGGCAATTGGGTGTCTGGTCGAGTGTCTTGAGCTGATGTCGCGGAGGTCAAAAGTCAGTAAGGAAGGACCGGAATATCGCTGGAGAGATGTCTTTGCACTCACCTTCTTGGCCACAGTCCGAATTGCGCTCTCCTCACCCGCTCGATCGCCGCTGAGTTCCCACCACATCGCACCTCCCAATCCTTGACTTGCGGCCCAATCCATCTTGCCCTCCAAGACCCGCGCCGAGTCAAACGAGACCATTCTCCGCATCTGTTCATCATGTGTCCACGAAGCGAGCATGTCCATGTCCTCATTGACACGGAGAGTCTGGCCCGCTGCGTTGGTGTGAGGAAGGGCCTTCCAGTCCCATACGCCCTGTTCCCATGAACCTTCGCCGACGCCTTCGAAGTTTTTGCCGGGGCCGTCGGTATTGGTGAAAGCTCGGCCGTAGAGCGGGAGACCGAGGACGAGCTTGGAGCCTGGTACGCCAGCGGACTGATAGCGGGCAACGGCCTCCTCGGAAGATGGAGCGGGCCCTTTGACTTTAGCCTGTGTCCCCCCGAGGAAGTGCAGATGGAAGGTCGTGGTCAGTTCGGACGAGTACTGAGGTTTGAGGAGGGATTAGGATAGGCTGAGCTTACCTGATGCCCTGCGGTGGACTCCCATGAGCCAGAATAGTCGTATGCCATGAGCATGAATGCGTCGAGGTATGCTATTATCATTGATGGTGAGAGATGTTCAGCGATGCCAGTTTTCGAAGAGTATCCACACGGCGGTTCACTCACGTTCCATCCCTTTGATATCGAGCACTTGGACGTTTTGAGGTCCACACGGTGCCGCGACCGTAAGCCAGAATTTGGTCTGCTCACTCCGCTTCTTCTCCGCGGCGTCCAGCGCACTCCTGAGCTCACGAAGCAAATCGACAAGCTGACCAGCTTCGTCCGCATTTTTGGGGTATTCCCAATCGAGGTCGAGCCCGTCCAGGCCATAGTCTTCGAGGAGGCCGAGGGCAGATTGTACGAAGGTGGCTCGTTTGGTGGGGTCGGAGGCGAAGGAGAAGTGGGCGCTGTAGGTCCAACCTCCGATGCTGAGGAGGAGTTTCAGGTGGCGATGCTGGCGCTTGAGGAGTTGGAACTGTTTGAAATTTCCATAGAGCCCGCCTGGTGGGTCATTCCACGAATCTCCATCGTAGTGGATCTGATGAGAGAGACAAAGGTCAGTCTACAAGTCGGGCCAATTGTGCTTATAGCCTCTGGACTCACGTCTTCGTCTGACCACTTGTCGGTGAGGAATACCTCGCCCGTCTCGGCGCGAACATCGGCAAAGGCGTACAGGATGTGACTGAGATTGGAGACATCGACATCCTTGGGGAAGTACTTGCGCCCGTAGATGGCCCAGTTAACAAAGTATCCTGCATGGATAGCCATTCTGGGAGGAGATTGGGGGGAGGAAGGCGAGAGGGAGAAGGATGTCGTCGATCTGCGCCAGGTGAGGAAGAAGTAAGCTACGCAGACAGTGAGGGAGACAATCAGGAAGCGCGCAGACGAGATCTTTGGCATCTTTTATAGGAGCATCGCATCTTCACAGCCATCCTCCATTCTTTGCCCGCCCTTCTTAACCACGGCGGGGGCGAGGCGAGGAGGCAGTGGGCTTACGCACGGATCATGCAGGGATGATGGTGGACACTCTCACGTGATTTGGGTCGAGCCAGGAAGAAGACCTCCACGCAACAGCAGAGGGCAAGCGCACATCCACCATACGGATCTCGACATCCCCAACAAGAGCCATGCGTACGACTGCAATCCTTCCTGCGGCCTGTCTGCTCCTGCTGAGTCTGGCATCGACCTCTCTCGCCTCGGCGTTGGAGACAGAGCCGGAGCTCAACATCTTGACCACCTTTGCTAACGGTGAGCTTCCTTCTTGATCACACTGTTCCAAGCTGGCGGCTGAACCTTCTCGCTCTACTTGGATGGGCAGACTTCAATATCGTACGAAATGGGGCCGCCAACCGTGTGGTGTTGTCCATCACGAACCCTGCCGACCGCGCCATCTCGTTGGAGGGCATTACTGGCGCCTTCCTGAACAAGAACAAGAAGGATGGACAGAAGGGTCGCGTCTTGAGGAATGTGAGTGGAGGGTCAGTACTCTCCTTCAGTGAACACTTTACTGAACCCCTCTCTTCTTGTTGTAATGATCCACGCTTTTGCAGATGACCACCCAGCCCTTCAAGTCGCTACCTCTCCCTCCCAAGCGTAGCAAGCCGCTGCAGGTGCCCTTCAACATGTACCCCGAGTTCAAGCCCGGAGATGGTGAGTCTCGTATATCGGCCCCGGAAAGTCCAGCGATGTCCTTACTCACAATACATTCCGTTTGCCGCCTCCGTTAGTTGAGATTGAGCTTCGCGTGCTGATCACGGACAACGGCTCATCGCGCAAGTACAACTTGAACGCGTACCAGGGCACTGTCAAGGTTGAGGAGCCTCCGAAGCAGTGGTTTGACCTCCAGCTGTGAGTGCATTTCAGCAGTTCTGCATGCCAGACCGCAATTGAGCCTCTGACAATCTTTGTGCTCTTTTCTCCCGCGAAAACGCCTCAGTCTGTCGCTGTACGCGATGCTCGCCGCTGGATTGGCCTATGCTGGGTATGTGGGATTGTCCACATACATCATGCCTCCGCAGCAATCGAAACGGGATGCGGCTCGGGCTGCGAAGAAGGCGGAGGCGCCTGCAGCACCCGCACCCGCACCGGCCGCGGCGGCTTCCAGCTCTGCGACGAGTGCAGGTGGCTACCAAGAAGAGTGGATTCCTGAGTCGCACCTCAAGACACCGCGACCGACGTCGCCTACCCGGAGAAAGGGCGGCAAGAAGTAAGGACAACGCTCGCGAGTCATGGCCCCGACTTCTTTGACGAGACATGTTCCTACACCTGAAGCATATGTATTGTCGGTCGCCTTCCCGCGTCCCTTTCCCTTTGTCTACGGAGTTACCAGATCTTGTGAGACCCTGCCGATAGACAAAGCGTTGCGAAGGTCAACACTGGTGCAGTGCCTGATATGCAATGGATTGTGAGCTTGTGTGAGACCCCCCCAAACCCCCCGTCCCATGCGACGGTGTATGTACGCCTGCCTGCTTGGGGACGATGAGATTGAGCACTGTTCACTTGATGGCGAGGTAGACGACGTCGACGAAGCACTTCCTTCCCCAAACGCTTTCCTGCACCTCGCCCTCCTTCAAGACGGGACGGAGCATCGGATCGAAAGGAAGGGCAGCTCTTTCCGATCTTTCTCAGGCTTAAGGACGACGACGACGAAGCCCTTCTTCCCCTCTCAATTCTCGACTGCTTCCTCTCCATCACCACCTTCAGGGAAACCCGGGAATTCTCCACCACCACCAGAGGCCGCATCGTTCGCTTCTGCCTTTTGCGTGGTGATTGCGCGAGACCCAAGATTTCAACCCACAGACCTAAGGCCGTGTCCTCATCTCATTCTGGACTCTGCACCGGTCCGCCGACAACTGCATACTTCCTTCTTCCCAAGCTCCCTTCTCCCGACCGCGTCAGGCCCTTTCTTCATCGGGTCCGATAAAGGCGCCTATCGTCCCTGCGCTCGACCTGCCGGTGACTACTATCGACGGCCACTACTCCCTCATCGCTGATCTCCTGGTCCCGCGCGACACCAACAGTAGAAGAATCGTCCGGCGAGAGCTGAAGAGAACATCGGAGTCCACAGATCAAAGGCGGCGTCTGCTCTCCATCTTCCCCTCCCAACACCATCACGACTCACTGCGGTACCCAGCACACGAAAGAAGTAGCTTGCGTACCACACATATCCTCGATCCTCGACGCAAGGGTAACGTTTCAACCTCCTCCCGAGCTATCTCAAGCCGGGTCCTTTCCCTCTTCCTCACGAAACCCAAATTTCCAACTTGCCCTTCCTTACCGTCCGGTAACAGAGGGTCTCTTCCTGCGCGACTAATCTCCCCCGTCGTGCAATCCCGAAACTCATCTTTTCACCATGGCAGCTCCTTCTTTCAAGAGCCGCGGAGGTGGTCCCATCGGCGCCGCAGGACGCGGTGGTCGGAACGGTTCTACAGGCGGTAGCTCTCTTGGAGCGAACTCGCGCTGGTCGAGTGGGCCTCCGCGCCAGTTGAACCCTAACACCGGCGCCGCGAACAACAACGCCAACGCCAAAGCACCGGCGGCGGCTGCACCAAGTGCCAATGATCAGCAGCAGCAGCAACAATCCCAGCAGCAGCCACAGCCACAGCAGCAGCAGCAGCAGCAGCCAACGCCGAATCGCGCAAACCCTCCTGCCAACACCGCTGCAAGCTCTCAATCCCCCGCTTCGGCCTTCCCAACTCTCGGCGGAGCGCAGGGTGAAAACACCCAGGCCAAGATGCACGAGCGCATCGTCTTCCTGCTGGCTTCCCTTGTTGTGAGTCTCCTTCTTCCTTTACACTTATCACCACACTCCAGTGCCTCGTCCTTGCGCGGCAGGTTTAAGACGTTTCGGTGTCCTGATCTGTTCTTCCTTTTCATTCACTCAGGGATCCATGGTCGTCGTCACCGCCCGCGGTGGAGCCAAGTACGTCGGACTCCTCTCAGCCGCTTCCACCGAACAAGGCGAGCTCGGAATCTCTCTTTCCTCAGTTCAGCAGATCTTGACCGGCACCGGCGCCAATGCCGAATCTCAGCTCGGACCGGCAAAAGGCGCCGTCATTGTGCTTGGCCGTGATTTGGACGAGATCGAAGCCTACGACGTCAAAGTTGGGGAGCCGATCAAGGACTCGCGCGCGACTGCCGAGCGAGACAGTGAGTTTATGAGAATGGGAGGCTGAGGAACCTGTCTTTGAGCTTAATTCTCAAATCTGTCACTCTTTCTCCCGCCCTCTAGGTTTCCGCACTGACACCGACATCTCGAAGACTCAATTCGATGCTTTGGGCGGTGGTCGTGTGCTGCAGAAGTGGTCCGACGATCCCGGCATGGATCTCGCCGAAGCTGCCCGTGCGGCCTCGATGGGTCTGAATGGGACCCCGCGCAACATGAACAGCTTGGGCGGTTTGGAGGAGGCGCCTGGTAAATCTGCTGCCGGGGGCGCCGGGTGGGATCAGTTTGCCGTCAATGAGCGCCAATTCGGAGTCAAGTCCAACTACGATGAGGACATCTACACTACGAAGTTGGACCGCAGCGGGAAGGACTTCAAAGAGCGCGAGCGAAATGCGGAACGGCTTGCGCGCGAGATGCTCACTGTGAGTTCCTGTTTTTACAGAGTTGTGATGGGTGTGGCCCCTGTTCGGCAGTGCGAAGATTCTCATAATTCTGTCTCCTCTTACAGGCTGTTTCCAACAACCCGCATCTTGCTGAGGAGCGCAACCAGGCTACTGCAGGTGCTGCTGGAGCGGATGAAGAAGCCAAGTGAGTTCCCCTTTGATGCGCGTGATTATACTACTTTTCTGGACAAAGTTGACGCCTATGACCTTCATCGCCTGATCTTTGATCAGATATGGAGCTGTCCTGCGTGGACCGAACGCCTATGTTCCGCCAGCAGCTCGAAGGGCGGGCGGACCCGGCGGGTTGAACGCAGCTCCTAAGCCTATCTCGCCTTCAATCTCGCCCAACCCTCCGGCAGCTGCAAAGTCGACAGTCACAAAGCCTGTTGCGCCTGCTACCGCTGGTGGTGCTGCTGCTGCTGCCCCGCCGACTGCGTCGGGCTCGGGTGGCATCAAGCCCCCTACCGTCGTCCTACAGGCCAGCTCGAAGGACCATACGCCAGAGTTGGCTCAGAGGAAGATTGCAGTGAGTGCCCAGCGCTAGATTATGAGTGTCTCTGACTGCTTGCTGATCGGACTTTTCTTGATTCTCGCCCAGCCTGGCGACGTGTCCAAGGAGTTCTCCAAGTTCGTCAGCTCTGAACGCGAGCGGATGCATGCGAAGCGGAAGGAGATACAAAAGGAGGACATGCAGAACGAACTCTTGGCGCTCAAGCTCTGGCACGGGAACTTTCAGCTCAAGACACCCATTCCTGAAAACTTGGATAGTCCTCTGCGGAACAAGAACAAGGCCGAAGTTTCGGACAAGCCTCGCGATCCGAGTCTGCAGAAGAGCTTGAGTCCTAACGCTACGCACGCCGATGCTTCTAGAACAAACGCACTTGCTCCACTCATCGCCACGACGGCCGAATCGAATAGCCCCCGATTGCCGCCTTTCAACCGGAACAATGCGACCGCGTCGAGTTCGAGTGGTCTGCGTGGTTCGAGACCGCCGGGTCCTAAGATCCAGATTGCTCAGATCCCGCCGTTTGACCCAGAGAGGTTCAAGTCTCGTCAAGCTACGTCGAAGACTGGTGGTGCTGCACCTGCCTCGGCATCAGTCTCTGCCGCTGCTGCTGCCAAACCGGCAGCTACCACAGCCGCACCGGCTCCTGCCGCGATCCCACCACCTAGCACGAAGGCTGAGGCTCCTTCGTCGACTGCTCTGAGCGCGAAGGCCAGCTCGTTCAAGCCTTTCAATCCGAACGCGACTGCTTTCAAACCAGGTGCCCCGGCGAAGAAGACAGATGTAAGATTTGGCAAGCTTGATGTTCCTCACCAATCACTCATGAGAGAACTGACGCGTTTCTGACACCTTCCGTTCATTCTCAGACTCCTGCCCCCGCTGCCACTGCCACTGGTACTGGTCCTGCCACTGCCACTGCCACTGCCACAGCTGCCGCACCACCATCCACGAACCCCTTCTTTGGCAATCGGATCCTGAAGAGACCTGCTTCGCATGCTCCTCTTCACGTCCGGGAGGAGTTCAACCCTTTCAAAGTCAGCAAGGTGCCCGAGGCCGTGTCCATCTGTGAGTTTATGGAAGCTTTGTGTTGCGCACTTACGTTGCTTGCTTTCTGAGACTCAAACTCATTTACGCCGCCTGCGCAGCTCCTGAATGGCGATTCACGGGTAAGAACTATCGGCAGTTGTTCACAGCGGTGCCTCCTGCAACCCAGGTCCCAGCGCCGATGGCGCCGCATGCAGAGGAGAACTTTGCTATGGTTCAACCGCAGCACTCGATGCCGCAACCGCAGCCAGGCATGGTCCCCATGGCCCCAGGCGCCGGGCACCCTCCTCATGGTCCTCCGCCTACCATGCAGCCTCACCACCCCGGTCCACAGATTTCCCACTCCGGCCCGCCAACCCATGGTGGTGGACCTCCACAGCAAATTGGCATGTCCTTCCCTGGTCAACCCCAATTCTATCCTCGATTCCAACAGCAGGTGAGTTTTTGACCCATGAATTTTTTTTTCCCGAATGCTTGATGCTCTGAATAAACGGACTGAAATATGCTTCTGTGATTAGCCACACTTCCCTCAGCAGATGCCCATGCCCGCAGGTCAAGGCATACCTTATGGTGCTATTCCTCCTCAATTTGTCGGTCAGCTGCCCTTTTCTCCTTCCATGCCTCCACACGGCGGTCATCGTGAGTCTCGTACGCTGCTTAGGATTTATTCTGCCATCCGTACACTTTTGTTCTGACGGTGGTCGAAACACACTTGTGAATTGTGTGCAACAGCCGTATACAGTCCGCAGATGGCCAACATGCCTCCTCCTGGCCAGCACGGGCAATTCGTACCACAGCAAGCGCCGATGCAAGGGCCTATGCCGGGTGGACCGCCTCATGGGCCTGGCGGAGGTCCACCACGCGGCGGACCCCCTCCACACATGCAGAAGGGACACCCGCAGATGTACTTCCAACAGCCCGGTCCAGGTATGGGTAAGTTTCGCCTTGCATTTCCACATAAGTCAACGGACATCATTTGTTGCGTTTCCGGAAACGATGCTGACGGACCAAATGGTCGTGTTCCTTTGTCTTTTCTAGTACACGCCATGCCTTACGGCCACGCACCTCACTTCATTCCTGGCGGTCCCGGCGGCCGGCCGGGGATGCCTCCGATGGATGGATCCTACCCAGGTGTCGGGGTACCCCAGATGGGCGATCCAGGGAACAACCACATGTGAAGGAGAGAAAAAAACCATACGAAAACAAAACCGACAAAAAAAAGAAAGCATGCCGAGACGAGACGAGAAGAATCACAGGCACATCCGAGGAGTGGACGGAACATGTCGAGAAGGGGGTTCCGGAGGCTTCGGGACGAGGCGGAAGGGGGTCCGAGAACGAATTGAGGTGTTCTTTCCCCATGACCGACCAATATGGCTCAAGTTTTTTCTTTTGTCTATGCCATTCCATGTCTGGAGGGCGAGCGGGCTTGACGGCAAGCGCGGGTCGGCAGAGCGGGGCGGGTCCATTCAAACAACGTCTTCGTTCATGGACAGGGGCTGACGGATAGGCGGTACAGTCGTCCATTCATCTTCAGAGGCAAGGAGCCCTATTCCAATCCTTCGCTCTGACACTCCGACACCGCTGGTTCCTCTTTCTGGTCCCGCCTTGCCTTATTCAACTCTTTTCATGCAATCTGATTCAGTCTTCCTTCCTTTTTCTGTTGCGTCTTTCGCCTTCTGTCCGCTCTTTCGCACGGGGCGGCTGCCATGACGGGGGTTGGAGCCGTCTTGATAGGCCAGTCCGCGTCTCAACTGGAAAAACGGCTTCTGTCAGACGCAGCTTGAGAAGCACATTGGGTTGGGTTTGCGAAAGATCAGGTAGTCGCATGGAATACAAGGGTCGTGGTGGGCAGGCGGAGAAGCAAGGCGGTCCGGAAAGGGGAAGCCTCAGAATCCTCTTGGGTTCTCCCGCAGTGTTAATCTTGTCCATTTGGGTACCTAGTGTGTGGGAAGCCCAGAGCCGTCAGCATTACGCCAGCAAAAGCACAGTCAGAGGGGCCTCCAGCAAGACGAAAACGAGCCAACGTACCTTATGCACGCTCTTTCGATAGCCCTTCGAAGTCTTGCTGAAGGTTGTGTACTTGTCCCTGGGCTCCATCTCGGACTCCTTGGGCAACAGTAGAGCCCGATCGAGAGCAGCGAGGGAGATCTGTGACCGTTTTAGGGTATCGATCACTTCGTCCACGTTTCTGAGTCGCTCACGGACGCGCATCTTGCGTGTGGAAGAAAGTCGCCATGGGCTCTTCCTGCGAGGCAATGCAGAAAGAAGAAGAAGAAGAAGAAGGAGAAAGGTGGGACGTCAATACTGGAAGTTCGGCTTGGGCTGTTCAGCAAGCCCATCGTGGCGACGAGCACGAACGCACCATAGCAAGCCGCCCATGGCGACAAAGGTCGGTCTAAATGCCGACATTGCGCGCGATCGAGTGTGTTGACCCTCGTAGCGAATCCTAACTTGGCCTTGATGGACGTCTTGCGCGGGAAGGTCCGCCAAAGGAGAGAAGCTCAGCTAGAAATCTTGTGTGATCACCATGATCTTTTCTCCTGCTTAAACCATGCTGGTTACATAATTTTTTATTTAATTGGCGCACAACAACAAGGCAGCACGAAGGGCCGCAAATCTACAGGGAGAGGGGGGGTTATATAGGAAGTCGAAATGTTGGGGGCTATGGGTGACGAAGAGAGGGCAGGGGGCAGGGCAAAGGGGCCAAGGGGCGCCGGGGCAGGTTTCTGGTAAAAAGGTGTTACACCCGGGGAGAGGTAAGGGCAGAGAGAAGGTAGGTTGGGCTTGATGGGGGGAGCAGACAGAAGGAAATGGCACCAGGCCAATCCAAGGAATTGAGTGAATGCGAAAAGTGAAAGGCCGTCCGTCCCAGACGTTTCGGGCGGAAAGAGAGCGACGAGGCTGAACAGTGAGAAGAAGGCGAAGAGATGTGTAGACTGAGTGCCGAAGCGGACGCTGGACTCGGTATGTATTGGCCGACCTGCGGCAGGGTTCCGAACATGACCTGAGGCTGTTGGCGAAACCTTGCTCCGCTTGCACTTCCACCAGTGAAGGTGCATACTTGAAAACGAGGATCGATGAAAGAGCCAAGGTCGAGGTCTTCGGGTCTCTTTAGGGAAGAGGCTGTGACGGAGGAGTGGAAACGAGCCGAAACGGAAGAACGAGACGAATAAGTCAGAGAAGTCTTGAAGACGACAAGGAATGAAAACCGGTCGATCCCTTGCCGTTCGATCTGAGCCCGGCTCAAGGTCGCGTCGAAAACGAAGACGAAAAGCCAAAGAGAGGAATGGGAAGAGTAGCAGAACGGAGCTGTCCCAGTAACCTGACCGGAACCGCGCTTGCACCCGTAGCAGAGAGAGAAAAAAGACCGTGAGGAAAAGCCGCGGAAACAGGCGGTTGTGCTGCAATAGGAGTGATGAGGGAAAGGCAAGAGGAGAGCAAAAGAGCGAGACTTTGTTGAAAGCCGAGTGTAAAGTTGTTGGAAAAAGACCCTTGTTTGATGCCCGCGAGAGAAAGTGAATACGAGGGAAGTCGGATGTTAAGTCGTGCTTGTGACGGTGCGAATGTGAAAGTGGAATCAGGGGGTATGGTCGATCAGAGAAAAGTTGGCCAAAGTGGGTTTGTGACGAGGTCCGCTCGGAAAAGTGCGTAGTATTGTGATCTGGTCCCTAGTCGGATAGAAGGCCGTCGTGTTCAGAGAATTCTGGGGGTCCCAGCTGTTGTGTGCAATCGGGCTGGGGCTCATGAACCTTCTGCCGGTGGCATGCCCATCATAGGCTGTCCGAGTCCAGGCTGGCTTTGAATGGGTGCCTGCTGTGCCGGGAATATGGGCGTAATTACGTCCATCATCGAAGGAGGAGCCTGCTGTGGGATCTGCTGCTGCTGCTGCTGCAGATGTTGCTGTTGTTGCGGCTGCGACTGTGACTGCGAATCGACCGGCGGCGCCGTCTGTGGTGCAGGTCCTCCCATCGCCACAGGCGCAAACTGCGAATGATCCGGATGTTGTCCTGGCATCATCTCAGTAGGCACGGGAGGCGTTCCAAGCGCAAAGGATGACTGCTGGTGCTGATGTAGTGACTGGATCGCCGACTCGAATGCAGAAGGGTGCATCGCATGCGGATTCATCACCACCGTCTCCTTGAGGCTGAGATCGGTGCTTGGCCCACTCGCATTGGCACTGCCAACTTGACCCCGATCAAAAGGATAGTTCGGCTGGAATCCGTCCAAGATGGGGGGAGTGAACGGGAACTGAAGAGCCGCCATAGTTTGAGGGACGATCTCCTGCGGAATGATCTGATGGATCTGTTGCTGCTCAAAGGGCACAAACATGGCACTGTCATTGTCGTCCTGATAATCAGTGACGCCGTAGAAGCCAGATCCATCGTCGATATCGGCCGACGAAGCGACCGAAGAATGTTCACCCTCGCCATCCTCGAACTCGCTAGCGTTCCCAGAGCTCGTCACGCCCGTCCGACTGGAAACGCCATCCTTGACAGAACTGTCGCCTGCTTCCGACGGCGACGACCTTTGATTATCGTTCGATCCTAGTTTCCGCAAGTCGATGTCGAACGACCATTTGAGCATGTGCAACTGTCCGTTCTGCGGATAGTGCGCCGTCACAGATACGCGTCCGCCCTTATCGCTTTCCTGAGGGGTGCCCTTGAGGCAAGCAACGCCGTCGAACTGCAACCAGCCGGGATGTTCCTCTACAGAAAATGCAGCTTTGATGCTGTCCGATGATGCCTGAGGATCCCATATACGCATCTCCCAGGACCAGGGCACACCAACATAAGCATACTCCTCCGCAGAGCCGGCAATCCGACGTTCGAACTTGCGGAACTGCCAACCTCGAAGGCTGCCATCCTCATTCCAGACCTTGCGCGCCGAGATCATCCAGACGTGGTTGCCTTTGCTCTTCGCCTTGCGTCCGTCGTCATTGTAACGCGAAATGAGCGGATTGGCCCAGAGGAACTGCTTCATCTTCTTGAAGCTGCACTCCTCGTCAGACATCCCTCGAGCCTGCAAGTCTGCGTAAAAGGCATTAGTGAATGCCTGAATCCGAAACTTGAAGGGTCGGAAGTCCGGAGACTCGTCGAGACGGGCCATTTTCTTCGGCATGAGCGTCTGATGGATGAGTTCGCCCCGATTATCCTTCGCTTCCACTATCGGATTTAGACATAGTCAAGTTAGCGATCAAGCGTGGCCATAAAAAAACACGAGCACAACCTCGTTGTGAACTCACAGTTAGAACAAAGCCTTGACAAAAAGTCCTCAAAGTATGCGTCCAACTTGGCCTGGAGCTCAGGCTCGATGGGAATAGGCGCCACACCATTCTTCTTATCCCCACCTTCGCCCGCCTCATCACCCATGGTGAAATCCAACTGAGCAAGACTATTCTGACTAGTCTCCGCCTGCTTCGCCGCTCGTAGTGTCGCCTGGTTGTCCTCTCCAGTCCCCACGAGTGAAGCTGCCTGCCCCGGCAAAAAGATCAGCGACGACGCCGCGCTATCATGCGTCTGATCATCCTGTATCATGCTCTCGTCAAAGTGCCCCCCACCACCTTCGTTGCCCGCCGGCGCCAAAGTGAACGATTGCTGCAGAGGAGTAGAATGCGGAGCAACCTCATGTTTGACCTGAGATTGCCGCATGCCATGTTGTTGCGCTCCGTTGGGCTGCACTGGGTGGGCAGGTGAGGCCGAATGCGGCAGAGATGGTAGACCGTCCCTTACGCCCGCACCGCCCATCTCCATCTGCGCCTGGCGCAAGAATCCCATGTTGAGCGAATTCTGACTGAGCACGGCCCGTAAACTGGGACCGACGGGCGAATGCACACCAGAGCCCGGTACACTACTAGCCACAGAATAACCTTCCGCACCGACTCCCATGTGCTGGGCAGGGCTGTGCTGCAGCCCCATGGCAGCCAAGTCGAGAGAACGATCATGACGATGCTGAGGTTGCTGCCGTTCGACCGGACTTTGAGGTACAGATTGCACCGCGAGTCCGAGTGGGTTCGAGCTTTGGTGCATCTCCGGCACAATTGAGCCCAAGGAAGCCGTCGATGCGTTCATTTGATTGGTAGCAGCCAGCCGATGGCTGATGTGCGAAGCCATAGCTCGGCTGCCCGGACCTCCACCACCGACAGCGCCTGACAGAGGCTGCCCACCGATATCGCCGTTACCCGACTGAAACTGATGAAGCTGCGGCACTTGAGATTCCGACACGGTGTGCAACAGACTCGGTGGTTGCGAGCTGAGATTTGGCGGCATGGCAGATACTGGCATCGTACCCTGACTGGGACTTTGCAAAGCTGTGGGCGGGGCAGATGCGGGAGGCGGAGGAGCTGGATGGACAGGAGTACCATTCTCGGACCGCAACGACTTCATTGGTCCAAACGCCTCATCGTCAAAGTGCGGGCGCTGAAGGTAAAGAAAATCGTGAATAAGTGTCAAGTATGCGTGCCAAACCGATGCATACAACTCACCTTTTTCAGCAAAGGGCTTCCTTCGCTCGACAGGACTGTTGAAGTAGATTCGTTGTGACTGTGCTTCGTGTATGCAGACCCAGAGCGACTCCGAATTGAGCTTTCCGAAGAGATGCTAGGCATGCTAGGCATAGATGGCATCTGACGCTGTTCCTTGATCTGCGAGATGATCTGCTCCAGACCTTCCAGACAACCAAGTGGGAACTGGTTGCCCGATCGGACATCCTGGCCAGCAACAATGGCCATTTGCGCGACCTGGTCGAACAGCTTGCCGAGCTGCGCATCCGTTGCGTTAGGCATGCGGGCGTGGGTCATTTGCAGATGTGTCGGTGCCTGTGTGGGAGCCATAAAGGGAGGGCCAAGTGCAAAAGACGAATTCATGATCTGACTCGCGAGAGGCTGACTCTGCTGTCGCCGATGTTGTGAAGGACCCGAATGAGAGCCATTGATGGACTGGCCCGTCTCATGTGCGACATGCGGGAGTTGAGTGGTCATGATCGGCTGTGTTGCTGGTGCGATGGCGCTTTGGACCGGCGGTTGAATGGAGTTCGACATGAACCCGTTCGCGGCAGGCGGCAGCGACACGTTGGCGTTTACAGGAATCATGTTCAGCGATACAGTAGAAGCAGGCAGCATCCCCGAGGGCATCTGCGAGATTGCCTCCGTGGGGATGTTCGCTGCGGATGGCTCTGCTTTCGGCGTGCTCTCCGGTCGCAAGACCATCCTTTCCATCTCAGAAATTGCCGAGGGTGTAAGGGTGCCTTCGGTGGTGCTTGGTGTGAGTGTGGGTGGAGCAAGAGCAGTCTGCGCTACGGCAGATATCATGGGATGCTGCGGAAGGGTCCCAGATCCCTGCATCCAAGCGACTCCGGGACCCGTGTGGTGTCCCGAACTTGTCAGAGGCATCGCCATGGCTTGCTGAGCGAAACCTGCACCGCTGGTAGGAAGCATGAACGTCTCTTGACCTTGTCCAGCGCTGAGTGGGTGGGGTGGAGCTGACTGGATGGATGGATCTGAGAAAGGGAGCGTCTGGGTTGGCAGTATGGCGGAAGGCGGCTGCGAAACTGAAGCAAGACCTGTGCTCTCGCCATATGCAGCTGCATTCAATTGTGCACTATCGATCGGCGGCAGGGCGGGACGCGTCTCGTCGGTGTTCGTGTTCCGCCTGGACGCACTGCGTCCCCGGTTCTGAGGAAGGGGCGCGTACTGGCGCTGCTCTGTGTGCATGTACTGTTGATGCTGCTGTTGTTGTTGTTCAGTCACTGAGCCAGGCTGTGGACCAGAAGCAAGGACACCGTTGAATGCGGCGTGAAGTTGAGCGGCCGAAGGGGGATTCTGTTGGGACAAAGGCGGACTGTGTTGTTGCTGCTGCTGCTGCTGCTGCTGATGTTGTTGTTGTTGCTGTTGCTGGTGTTGTTGCTGGTGTTGTTGCTGCTGCTGCTGATGATGGTGCTCCGACTGCTGTTGTGTATGTTGCTGCTGCTGATGCTGCTGCATAAGTTGCTGTGACTGCTGTGTGTGCTGTACCTGACTCTGGTCAACAGCGGGCAGGGGAACATGGTACTGCGGTGGTAATGAAGTGACGGGGAGCTGTGTTGGTCCTGTCGGAGGGATCGCATTCTGCAGCTGTGCTTGGGACTGCATCGACTGGCCAATCATGCCGAACGAGCTGTTGGGTGGGTACTGGTGGATCCCACTCTGTAATAAATGTTGATGATGCTGTTGTTGTTGGTGCTGCTGCTGCATTTGCTGTATTTGTTGTTGCTGCTGCTGCAGCTGATGTTGATGTTGTTCGATCTGCTGCTGCTGGTGTTGCTGTTGCTGCTGATGGGCGTCTATGAATCGCTGTGCGTCTGGGTGCATGGGCATCGCTTGCGATTGAGCATAGGGCTGCAGTGGGATGGGAATGTCCATTTGTTGCTGTTGCTGCTGATGTTGTTGCTGAAGCTGGGACTGCATCTGTGCATTGTGCTGATCTTGCTGGTGCTGATCTTGCTGGTGCTGGTGTTGCTGTTGTTGGAGCTGCTGCTGATGGGCAGCAAGAGCAAGTGAGCCATGGTCGAGGTTGGTGGACATCGTCTGGAGCGACGACTGGGCTTCGTACCGCTCAATGTGACCGCCTGAGAGAGGCAATGGAGGAGGAAAGTGGATGGCTGAGACCCGTGGAAATCGGATGACTCGAGAGGGGAAGGATGCGGCGGTGGGAAAAGGAGGGAAAGGGCGAAGATGGCGAGGTGGGTTACTTGTACTTGTAGGGGATCCGATGCCTTGGACAACGCTATGAGGTTGCTGATTGCAGTCGGAAGTGAAACTGCTCTTGAGACGAGTGAGTTGAGACGCAGCCTGCGCGCGCGCGTCCGTGTGAGATGATGGTGTATGAGACGCGCGACAAGAGCGTGTTTTGTTCTCTGTTATAAAATGTTCCTTGTTGTTGTGTTGGTGCTGAAGATGAGGTGTTGATCGGCCGCGAAGAAAGAACAAGGCGAGGTTGTGATGGTGTTGACATCGAATGGCGGTGAAAGGTCCCGCAAAAT
This sequence comes from Tilletia walkeri, assembly GCA_009428295.1. Taxonomy (NCBI): domain Eukaryota; kingdom Fungi; phylum Basidiomycota; class Exobasidiomycetes; order Tilletiales; family Tilletiaceae; genus Tilletia; species Tilletia walkeri. The sequence continues at coordinate 22,319 of RDSH01000034.1, forward strand.
TTTCCTTTCTCACCCCGAATTTTGGGTACAACGTCATCTAAAGATGCGCATGGCACACAAGAACGCCAAAACACTCGACCGCGACGCGACGTGTTTTCTAACACACATCACAGCCAGAGCCACCAGGATGACCTTTAGGAAAGCCAAGAGAGTGCTGGCATAGTGAGTGGTATCCTTATCACACCTTGCCTCCAATTGACAGCTCGAGCTTTGGGTCAAGCCCCATTTGAGTGGTAGGAAATTGAGATCAATGAATGAGTGCCGCACCATCTCCGCTCCGGCCGCCGGTACCCTGAGAAATGGCGCTCCTTCTTCGTTATGAAGTGTTTAACTTCGCTCTCTGGTATCGCTGGTATCCTTCTCTACGATGTGCCTTTGGGCTATCTGAAGCGATACGAGGTCGATGCGATGGGCGTGGTGCTGGATTGGCGAATGGTGAAGGAAACGTCCTTACATATAGCCGGCTATTAACATGACCGGAAATGAAAAACACTTCTGAGGCAATTTTGAAAGCAAAAATTTGGGCGGCTTGATTACATAAGCATCCTCAGCCTTACACCCCTCCTTGAAAGCGAAGGAGTCAAGGGGTTAGGTATACGAGGTACGATACATACAGAGCAAGGTGTTCTGGTCTGCGCTGCCCTCTGAACGCACCACCATCCTGTCCTCCATACATAAAGCGGGCAGAGAACTTCTCAGTGAGAGGTGATCGAGCTGGGATTAGATCTCAACCTCAAGAACCTCGTTCATATCCCCGTCAAGAAGCAAAAAAAGGATATATAGGAAAGAATGGTCGAATTTGATCCTTCTCAATTGAACTTGTCCTTACTCGCCCTAGGTACGTCTTTTCCCCCACCCTATCTACAAGGTAGTAATGTCGCTGATGAATTATTTTTGGAAACAGGTGCATACATCATCGTCTTCGGCCTCTTCTCTTTCGTCTTGAAAGAGAGGGCCAACATTGGCGAATCACCCATCGCCATCCTACTCGGCATCGCCCTCGGTCCCCATGGCGTCTTCAATCTGCTCTCGTGGGCATCCTCGGGCGACGATTCTAAGGCGGACTCCCTCATGCTTGGGCTGTCTCGGATCGTACTCGGCGTTCAACTCACCCTGATCGGCGTACAGCTACCATTCCGCTTCCTCAAGACTGAACTCGTCTCCCTCCTCGTTCTCGTCGGTCCCGTCATGACTATGATGTGGCTGGCTACGACGCTCTGCATTCGCACCGCCTTCCCGACCATGCCCCTTCTCGTATCTCTCATCGTCGCTGCATGCACCACGGCCACCGATCCCGTCCTGTCGAACAGCATCGTCAAGGGTGAATTCGCAGACGCCTTCGTCAGCGTTCGTCTCCGCAACCTCATCTCCGCTGAGTCAGGATTAAATGATGGCCTTTGTTATCCAATGCTGTACATCGCGATCTTCATCTTGCGTGAAGTCACCGTCGGCGAGGCTCTTACTCGCTGGACACTCGACACCCTTCTGTGGCAGATAGCTGGCTCAATCGTCTACGGCATCGTCGTTGGCTATGTCTGTCTTCTGCTCCTTCGCTTCGCCACCCGGAGCGGCTTCATCGACAAGGAGAGCTTCCTGCTCTACGGAGTAGGAATGGGTGTCTTCGTTGTGGGGTCTGCTGGATTGCTCGGAACAGATGAGTGAGTAGTTTCCCTGCCAATTCGTCAAAGGAAAGTCGCTATTCTCACTTCGCTCACAACATCCATTTCTCCATTTTCAAAGCTTGCTGGCCGCTTTCATCAGCGGAAACGTTCTGAGTGAGTAGCACCCGCGTCTTGAAAGATATGAGTGAACCAGCTGATTTCTCACATGTTTAACATCGGGACACGCAGCTTGGGACGACCGCTACCGTGTAGATACAGAGGACGACGAAGTGACTAATGTCATCGACCTCTTACTCAACCAGGTTTGACGTCTCTCCCCACGAAAGCCTGCCCCATCAAATATCGCTGACAAATGTCTGCTTCTATTCCACGCGCTCCGTCCAGACCTTCTTCCTCTTCGTGGGCCTGATGATCCCTTTTGACCTCTTCAACCAACCCGAATATGGCATCACTCCGGCCCGTCTGGTCTACCTCTCCATCCTCGTCCTCCTCTTCCGCCGCTTGCCTGCCTTGCTCTTGCACTATCGTCTCATCCCCAGCGTGCGCGATTCGAGCGAGGCGGCCTTTACGGGTTATCTTGGACCGATCGGCGCTGGTGAGTGAATCCCAAGCGCGTGGCTTTTTGAGCTCACTGCATAGGACTGTGGCGGTAGACATAGGTGCTGATAACTTACCTTGTTCTCTACAGGTGCCTGCTTCTATGCGTCTCTGGTGTTGGAAGAGTTCAAGGCGGATGACCCCAATCCTACGCATCAACTTGTCAGGATGTAAGTCCTCTTCTCTTTTCACACGTTCTTCCTTCAGATATGTTCACTGACAACAGCGCCCACTCTTCGCGGCATCGAACTCCAAAAGCTACGTCAAGCCACTCACCTACGCCCTCGTCCTCGCCAGTATAGCCGGACACTCTCTCATGGTACCCGTCCTCAAGGCATTCCTAGTCTACAACGACATCGGCCGCATCAAGCTCGACGACAGCGCCTCCGACTTCGGCGACTCCGATGCGTCCACAATTGGAGCGACTCAGGACGTACGCGAGGCCGAAGACGGATGCCAAGTCGAACCTTCTTCCTCGGGCGTGCAAGGGGCCGGGCCCGCCGGCTCATCATCAGCGGTCTCGAGCCATCTCCGTCGTCCGCACTCTTATACCACCTCGGTCCATCGTACTCACTCCTTCCAATCCGCAGTTGACAACGGTACAGCCGGCGGAGGAGCTGTAGCTCAGCATATCCTCACTCCACGTCACTTCGAGCCCGGCGTTGGTACGCCTTCAAGCTGGCGTATGTCATCCGGTCATAAACTCCCCTCGACCATCGCGCACGATGAACGCGGCGAAGAAGTATATTTCCTCGATCGGGATACGCCTAGTGCGTGGACTCGGGCGGCTCGGGAGGGAAGGAGTGGAAGTACCAGTGGTGGTGTGGCCGCTCAGGATACCTCGCTCCGTTCACGCTCGCGGTCGAGGTCGAGGTCCAGCCGTCGCCCGATCTCACAGCAGAGCGGAGATTTGGAGCAGGGAAACCTGACGCTCCCGAGCGTCGGTACCGACGGCCATGCCGCCCAGCCGACTTCGGATCGGTACACTGCGGACGACTAACAATTAACCCCCTTCCGGGGATACCTACGAGAAGTAACGACACTATTATTCTCGTTCTGGATGATTCGACCTATCACTGGACGGCGTTCTGTACGAACCACCTGCGATCGAAACCAAGCTCGAGACAGCAATTCAACTCGGTTGAGAGCGCCTTCGCTCGAGCAGTCGGTGAGCAGGGAGCGAGCATGCATATGTTGGTGGATTTGGATTGCAATGCAAGATCAGAACTGAGTGCACTTGTGAGATGTGAGTTGGGAGAGAGAGAAAGAGAGAGAGGAAAGGGAAGCATTTACGCGTGGAGAAGAAGAGGGCGGAGAACTACGGGGAGGGAACCGAACCGAACACGAGCAAGAGCGAGGGAGTTGCGGGCTTCCTGACAGCTCAGGCAACGTTCGGCCCTTGCAGCAAGGCATTTCGATGCGAGGGAAGGGAAAGAGAGAAGCAAAAAGAAGAGGTATCGGGGAATCAAGAGAGTAAATGTGCGTTGAAGAGGACCGACAGGAAGGGCAACAGTTGCGGGAAACGCCAGAGCGAAGACGAGAGGAGAGGAAACGAGACCCTCCCTCGCGAACTAGAGCCCGTTCCTGTTCATAATTGTGGGAACGAAGAATAATTTGACAAGCAAGCTGCAGCCAAAAGGGGAGAGAGGAAGAGACAGAGAGAGGTGACCGCAATGGGAAGGTGAGGCAGGAAGGAACGTGCGCGAGACGCCTGACCGGCACAGCCGGTCTGAACCATGCGCAAAAAAAAGAAGACGAAGATGGATCGAAAGGAAGGCAGAGCGATACTTGAAAACCCGTAAGTCCCAAAAAAGTCGATGCTGTTCTCCTTGTGTTGCTGATAGAAGCCGAGAAGAGGGCGGGAGAAGACCTTGTTACAACGTCAATCGAGGGAAACGCCTCAAAGCACCAGACTGCGGAGAATCGAAAAAAGACAGTGGAAGGCGGCCGAGGCCGAGGTTGCACAAGAAGCGGTCGGAAACGTCGTGATAATCGAAGGACTCCAACATCTCGGAAAAGTCTCAAGAAGGTATCTTCCGCTTGGTAGGCATCGAGATCGACGACATATGAGCAGCAGGCGGTTGTTGAACATATTGTTGCTGCTGTTGTTGTAGCTGCTGCTGCTGTTGCTGCTGTTGATGATGTTGTTGTTGTTGGTGGTGGTGATGTTGGACCTGCCCCTGCTGTAATCCCTGCTGAGCATGATTCTGCCCTTCACCAAACGTAAAAGCCGGCCCAAATTTGTTCCCTCCTCCTCCGCCGCTGCTGCTGCCGCCGCCGCCGTTGTTCCCGAAGGTAGGAGACGAAGGAACCCGACTGCTCACCATCCCATGCTCCCCGAACGTACCCGGCCCAGCTCCAAAGAGAAGCACGGAGCTCCGCGTGCTCGCGCTCGACGATTCGGGACCTGTGAATGCGCTGAACACGCTGGCCTGACTCGGAAGGAGTGAGGAAGTCGAGGGTGAGGAAGGCAGCATCAACAGGCCCTGACTTTGTTGTTGCTGCTGCTGCTGGTGCTGATGCTGGCGTGGATGCAAGGAAGACATTGTTCCGCCGCCTCCTGCTCTCCCTCCCACATGTTGCGAAGAAGAACCGTTCAGCCCTTGGTTCCCCTCCGATGAGAAGTGCGAAAGGCTGGAATCGACAGAAGCAGTACATCCCCTGGCAGATGCCGCGGTGGGATCGTCGTTACCGCCGCCACCATCTTGATTGCCAGTCGAATCAAAGGCCGCCATGAGAGACGAACTCCGAGGTGGTAGCAACCCACTGACCGTCGAAGGCATCGTACGCTGTTGCTTGCTCGGCTGTGATGACTGCAGCGAATCAACACTCGCATTGGCCGTGATGAACGTATGAGCTCGCATTCGTTCCGACCGAGGCACCGACCCGTTCTCCGAGCTCGCAGATGTTGAAGAATTGAAGGAAGGCGGTGCAAAAGAGAAGGCATGACCGATGGAGGACGATGATAAAAGCGAAGCGGGTGGGTTGCCAAACACATTATTACCAGAGTCCGTTGTAAATCCTTCCATAGATCCTGGGGCCGAGCCTGTTCCAGTGTCAGTCGTGTTCGCAGTTAAAGTTGCTCTTGAGGGTGTGTGTGAGAGCGAGTTGCCGCCATTGGAAGGCACACTGATGTTCTCTCTGGTAGGTGGCGATTGTCCCGGAGGAGGTCCAAGAACGCTTGGTCTCGGGAAGGGTGTTATGGTAGCTTGAGAAACACGCGGCAGGAGGGAGTTTGGCGCATCCATACGAGACGACTCGTGACCTAGTGATGACGATCCCGCATTGGTTGGCACATTCGAAGTCTGAGAAGTGTCGGTATTCGTCCGTGCACGTAGACACCATCCCGGCGAAGTGACGAATTGAGACGAATTTGAGAAGGAGTCGCCATAAGGTGGACCAAACATGCTTATCGGCGACTGCATGAAAGAGGCATTCCGATCGTCAAATGCAGACGCTTCGGCAAGAAGCTCCTCGTGCTGCGCCAAGTTATCGGGCAAGCTCCCACCAAACTGCTGACGCAAGACTCCAAGTGTAGACTGTAGCGCCTCCCGCAGCTTGCCGTTTAACGCCCGCAAATGCGCATTCCGCTGGCCCGCCTCGCCCAGACCGATGTTGAGTTCGTCGACCCTGACAGAGAGCTCGTTGACCTGTGTGCTGAAAAACGCATTGGCCTGAGCATGCGCAGAGAGTGGTACCTCGTTCATCGAACCACCTCGACTTGCTTCATGTTCGATGACCCGTCGCTTGATGTCGTCCAGTTGCTCCGGCTTATCCCGTTGAAACTTGGGATGCGAGAATTCCCAGATTTGTCCGTCACCAGCGTTAGGGCCTCCACCCGACGTTGATCGACTCCCACGCGGAACCTTGTTGACCTTATAAAATCCATACATATTGAGCTGTCGAACGAACGAGCTGAAGTTCGAGTGCTTGAAATGCTTGCCGAGTACGTCCTTGGCAAACTCGTCAAAATTTATGATAACTACGCTTGTTCCCGCCTGGTTCCAAGCTGTTCGACCGGGGTATGGGGAAGAGAGAATGCTAGATTGTCAGTATCAATCCCACAGAAACATGTCAGAGGGCAAAACTCGGCTCACATATCAAATGTTGGCACTCCGGATCAACCACCATCGCGTACAATTTCTGCACAAAGCGAGAGCTCTGCTTCCTCTCCTTTTCCGGCGCATTGGAGTCTGTATCACCACTACTACCGCCAGCCGTAACTACGTTCCTCTGGAAGAACACTTGTCCCTTCTCCAAGGTGTTTCTACTACTACTTCCTTGCGGAGCAGCGGTATGCGGTCTCCTCAACCTGTCGAGAGTCGATAGAGACTGGGAATTGCCGCCATGATTGCTACCACTGCCACCACCGCCCATTCCAACAGTGGCGGTCCCACTTGGACTGGTCCGCAGTCGGTGGTCTATATCTTGAGAAGGAGAGGACGACGAACTGCCGAGACCCGGATTCATAAGGTACGAGGACGGATAGGGAGCTGCCTGATGTCGATCAGATGTGAATGCAAACGGCGAATTGATGTCGGCACCATTAGCGCTCGGATGTTGTTGTTGGCCTTGTTGGCCAGTTCTAAGACAGCCGAACTGAGTTGCTGGTCCAGAACCTGCAGATGACAAGCCCCTGCTATTCGGTACTGAGCCATTCCCAACCCCTGCAACAGCCATCGTCTGATCAAGGGCATGAGGCAACGTCAAGTTCTGCGCAGCAATTGAAATACCAGTTATGGGTGTCATTGTGCCCATCGCTCCCGCCACGCTTTCCACGCCGCCCGAGCTTGGGTTGTTGGACATCACATTGCTCCAGGATTGTGACTGCTGCTGTGAGAGATCGAGGCCGTTCTGGACGGTTGGGTCCATTGTGAATGCGGCGGCTGGGGCTTGAGGGAAGGCGATACCGAGGCTGGCGACGCTTCCCCCGGGGGACGATAATTGGGCGAATGTGGCAGGATCGAATAATGAAGATGGAGAAGGGCCCGGATTTGTGTTGGGGTGTGGACCAGGAAGCATTTGAGGCTGTGGAAGGAAAGTCGAAGGGTGCATGTAGCTTTGTTGTTGCTGCTGCTGCTGCTGGCGTTGGTCCGGGTGATGCAGCGGCGGAAGATACGATGGTGGCTGCGGTTGGGCAGGATACGAGATCTGCCCCTGAGTAAGACCCATCATCTCGGACAGGGAATCCTCCTTCTTGGCCCGTGTCGGCGGGGGCGGCATTTCCCCATTGTTGTAAATATGAAGAGGAGGGGGTTGCTGCGGACCATTCGCTACCAAGCGCAACGCAGTCTGTGGGTCGGCGTCACCGGTTTGGCCGGAGGATGACTGTGGGAGGGGAGTGAAGAATTGGGGTCGGAGGGTGATGGGAGATGGGGTTGTCAGAACCGTCGGTCCGTCGGGATCGGCCGACCAGACGATGGGGGTGTATGTATGGTCGATATTCCTGTTGTTATTGTTGCTGCTGGGAGTATTTTGCATCATGGGCCCTGGAGCGAGGGGGAGAGAGTCTGAGGAGTCCATCGCCGGCATTTGTGATCCGCATTCCCTCAGAGCTTTGCGCCCCGAGTAAGAGTAAGAGTAAGAGATGAATGGCCGTGGAGCGGAGTGAGGACGGGAGCCAAAAAGCCGATCAATGTTGCTGCCAGGAACAGCTGTATTCTAACCCGCTGCAGAGCTGGCCAAGGAGAGTGAGAGTCAGTTCTGCGCAGGAAAGCAGGGCTGCTTTGGAGAAACTCACGGGGCGATAAAAAAGGGGGACTAGGAAGGGATCCTGTTTGCAGGACGTGAAGCACAAAAAGTGGTGATGAGGCACGAGGGCGTACAGCGGGGGCGAGCCTTTGTGAGGCGCTCGATGCCCTGAGTAAACGCGGCCGTGTCTGAGCGAGGTTCCCGACGTGAAGCCTTGCGGGTGACCTTTTGCCCTTGGGAGAACGGTGTATGAGAAGTCGGTCCACCACCTCCCCCCCAAAAAAAGCCTCAGCCGCTCCCTATTTCCGCTTCCCGAGTCCGGAACACGCGACAGCAGACCGAGGACGGACGACGAGGGTAGAATCTTTCACCTGGTATGCTCTCCCTTTCGAAAGCATGTATCGTTCGCGCCCTTGTGTGTGTGTGTGTGTGTATGTGTGTATGTGAGTGTATGCTGCTGGGGAGAGCGAGAGGGAGGGCAAGGCAACAAGCATCGAGCATCACAAGCAGAGCTCAATTTCTGTCCAACCATCGTCACAGCGCCGACGCCTTATATCTAACTGCACCTGCACAACTCTGCAGCCAATCCTTCAACAGCGGATCCGGAGTCTGAAAGTCTGGACCGGAACCAACAAAACCAGCAAACAAAAAAGATTTCCGACTGACCAAAAGAAATCTCCCACACTGCACACGATTCGGCACCATGATTGACGCTGACCTCTACTGTCTCAACTCCAAGATCCTCGGTAGGTAACAGTCAGCAGATAAGCAGATCCAGCGATCCAGCACAGCTTCACAAGCAGTAGCCGCAGATCCGACGAGCGTTCCTGAGCCTTTCACCGCAGAGAGAAAGTCTTTTTGCTTTGCCGATACGGTTCGTGATGAAGCACACACACAAGACGTCAGACGGAGCCATCAAAAATGCTCAGAAGAAATGTTTCCAAAGTAGTGATTATTGAAAAAGGAAGGCTTCGACACGCTGGGGAAGAGGAAAATGACTGGCCCTGAAGAGAAACCTGACTGGTTGAAAGGTAGATGGCGGAAGGACGGCGTTAAGATGGGGCGGCCAGTCGCTTCTATGTGGAGAGACCGCGGAGGAGGAGACGTGAGGAGGTCGTGTCGGAAGGGAATGTATCTCGTAGAGAAAAAAAACCTCGTCCAACGTCCATGTGAGGAGAGTGGATGGTAGGTCGGTATGCTTATCGAATGTGTATGGGGGACCGTTTGGCAATCGAAGCAGAGTCGATTCGCTCCTGATCCGTCTAGAAGAAGAGATCGCGAAGAAGAAGAAGAAAAGAGAGAGAGAGAGAGAAAAGGTCTCTCTACATGCCAACACCCGAGTCGGAGTTGTTGGAGCTGTCGGGCGCAACTACGGAGTGGGGGACACCGTCAATGGTCCGGTAGAACGCAATCTCGTCGTTCTCGTCGATGAAGCGACATGTCCGTACCGACTTCCACAGCGAAACCAGGACATTCTCCGTGCTGCATGCGTAGTGCTCTCCCAGGCGCTCCTTGAGTGCCTCAGTCGCCTCCCACGCATTGTAGTGAGGGATCTTGGACGAAATGTGGTGCGCAACGTGGGTCTCCGAGATGCCGTGCAGGAAGAAAGCACCGATGGGGCCGAGCCAGACGCGGTCAATGGTGCAGAGAGCGCCACGGGGGAAAGTCCATGCCTCGGCCTTGTAGTGGGGAAGGACAGGGTCGGTGTGTTGGAGGTAGGTGATCATGACGAGCCAGTTGTTGCACCAGAGGTATGGGACGACGTAGTAGCGGAAGACCTCGCCGAATCCACCGGGAGAGGTGAGACCCCAGGCAGCGAGCGCGAAAGTGACGAGAGCGATACCGATGTCAGAGACGATGACCTGGTTGCGGTGGCGCGCGTCGAAGATAATCGCGTCGGGGTTGAAGTCTGGGGAGCAAGATCAATTTCAAGAAGAAGTCAGCTTGAACGTGATCGAGTGAAATGCATTGTGTTGACGAAAAACTCACGGTTGGTGCCCTTGGGGTAGTGAAGCTGGCCAGAAGAGTTCTTGAGCAGGTAAAGAGGCCATCCGAGAGTCTGCTGAACAACAATGTAGATCAAGCTGTAGAGAGGGGCGTCCTCGAGAAGCTCGTGCAACCACTCTCCGAAGGTCTCATCCTCCTGACGAGCAACACCAGCCTTCTCGCTGTTCTGAGTGGCCTGGACATCGTCCTCATCCTCGTTGGAAAGCGGGCGGAGAGGCTTGAGACCGCGCTGTTGACGCGTGCGGGGAACGAATACTTCATCTCGGGTCAGGTGACCAGTGCCGGCGTGGTGACGAGCGTGAGAGATACGCCATGAGTGGTAAGGGACCATAAGAGCCGAGTGCAGGAACCAGCCAACGGTGTTGTTGATGGTCTTGCTAGAGCTGAATGCCTGGTGGCCACACTCGTGAGCGACAACCCAGATACCGGTGAAGACGAGTCCTTGCCAGAAGGACCAGAAAGCCCATGCGGCGAAGCGGGCGAGTGAGAATTGGGTGGCAGGGCTGACGAAGGAGTTGAGAGGGGATGAGGAGAAGTCTACGGACTTGAGGAAAGGGTCGATGAAGGTAGCTGCGTATGCAAAGGTGGCGAGCAAGACGAAGTCCTTGCCCAGCGAGGCGAAACTCTTGACGAGTGACCGCTCGAAGCAGTGCTGTGGGATGGCGGAGAGAAGGTCCTTGATGGTGAAGTTAGGCACCTTGAACTGCCTGATCTCGTCGGCGTTGTATGGCCGTGGTTGTCTGGACGAGTACTTTGTGTTGGGGTTGGGTGCCAGCTTTGCGGTGATGGGCTTGTTGGCAGCCTTCTTGGGGGTGACCCGAGGTGCCGCGGTTGAGGCGGAGGGTGCTACAGCGGTGGACGCCATGGTGTGTTGAGTGCGTAAAGGTGACTGTGAGAGAGATGAGGGAGGTGTGTGAGGAAATGACAGTGAGAGAGTGACCAGAGTGACGAAGAAGGTGATGGTGGGGGACAAGAAGAAGGGGATGTGAAGGGGGAAGCGCTCTCTTTAAGAAAAGGCCAGCACACCCACCACGAAGGACCGGAATCAACTGAGACAAGAACTACTACTGCTCTTGGGAAGAAACGGCCAATCAACACCCTGGGGCCAATCTCATTACAAATGCTTCTAATCTTCCCCAACAGTTCTTTTAGGCTGCAGCACGTCCCTCCTAAATCTCATCCATCCCCCCGCCCCGCCGCCGTCGCACGCGCAAGTTTAAAATTGGGTGCATGGCTGGTCTTTGTTTGATCTTCGCGTTGCTGTCTCCCAACACGCCGCCATGGAGAGCTGCTTCCCTTTCGTTGCCACCCGTCGCCGCTTGGACCTCGCTCCCCAGTTGCGCTGCTCTTTCCTGCTTGCCTGAAGCGACTGTGGATGGAAACTCTGACACCATCTCCTCTCGTGCCGCCCTGTCCGTCCGTTCTATCTGTGTGAGCTCGCGCTGGGCGCCGCACCGCCTAACCTTGTTTTCTTTTTGCCACCACCCCGTCGGCCTTTGCTTGGCCACGCTCCCCGTCGTTTCTTCCACCTATCTTCCCACGCACGCTCATATCAGCAAGCTCTCTTCGCTCTCCTGCTGCCCCAGGCCCGCAAACGCTTCTTCCGCAGAGTAGTCCGTAAGTCAGCCTGTGTTTAAAATCTCTGCACAACTCTAAAATAAAATACAGTGCGTTAGCGCACAATAAGCGAATTGGCTCGTGTAAAAAAAATTGAGCGAACCAAGACCCTGCTGCTGACACTGCTCCCGGTTCCAGAAAGGTGTCGGCGCTCGGCGTTTCCATGTCAGTTCCAAGAAGAGAGTCCTCTGTAGTTCTGCGTGAGGAGCGCAGAAAAGGGTGCCACGCGAGGACGCACGCGTGTGAGAGCGTGTCTGTCGGCCGATAGATCTCGTGTCGGGTCGCGACGCGCCTCGCGTCATAAGATCTACTTGAACCCTTCTTGCGACACGACCTCGATCTCCCAATCGCTCGTCTACGCTCGCAATGATCCAAAGGCCGACGACATGCTTGACACGCACAGCAGCACTCGCGCAGGCAGTCAATGTTGGTATTGTTTTTTTCCCGCCCACCTCCCCGTGAGCGGCCTCCCCAGCGCCGTGAAGCTGCCCCGTGCCGTCCCGCTCGTTGATGCTAGCTTTCCGCAGGCGTTCGAGTGCATTTAAGCATGCACTCTGAATCAGACTTCAGTCTCTGGCAAGACTGTCGTAAATAATAGTTTCTTTAAAGTCTCTCTTCCTCCAACAGCACTCACACAGCGGGAGGAAGGAAGTGTGGCACACTGGTGAAGGAGGAGAGTTGAGATGGAGGAAAAGAAAGAAGTACAGCAGTAAATTCGAGCAGGTCCCTTCACATATTCCCCCCCATGGACTGGCTCGCGTAATGCATAGCCTTGAACGCGTTCTTTCGCGGGTCGTTGACGGCGTCGAAGACCTTCCACGCGATTGTGCCGCGCTCGTCGATTTGGGCGTAGGCACCTTTGTTTCCAGTGGCTCCACAGTAATCGGCAGCACTAAAGACTGTCAGACAAAGCCCATCATGCTCCTCCGCGTATCCACCCTGCCGCACCTCGTGCGAACGAATCACGGCGGTGATCCCGTTCAATTCGCACCATTTCCGAGTAATGTCCGGTCCAAAGCCAAGTCCAACACCACGCTTGCTCGGCCCACGACCATTCGCAACTTGGGGATCCGCCCATAGCGCTTCCGACATAAGTCCCTCCTGACCTGGCTGCTGGTAACGGTTGATCTGTCGAATCTCGTCCAGGGTGACGCCGTCCCGACTGAAGAGCCCGCCATGTACCACAAAGTATCGCTTTCGCCCACCAGCCTCGACCGAGGGTGCAGACAGGATTGGCGACTTCTGCGCCTTGGGTGCCATCGCAGGCACGTCCGCACCTTGCAACGGTTCTTGAGTCGATGTGATGAGCGTCGCGAGAGGCAAGGCGTTGAACAGCTCCGTGAAGAACTTGAAGGTGAAATCGCCGCCAAACTTCGCCTTCACTTCGCCCTCGAACCCGTACACCTTGTTCATCTGCTCCGCCTCGTGATTTCCGCGATTCACGAGTGTCGTCTTGGGGAATGCGCACTTGTAAGCCATGATGATGAGTGCGATCTCGACCGACCACGAGCCTCTGTCGACGAAGTCGCCATTGAAGAGCAACGCATGGGTGTCCGACGGCGGGCCGGTGAGGGAGAGCAGATGCCCGAACTCGTAAAGCTGTAGAGAACGCAGGATGTCAGTACTCTCGCGAAGCAGATTCAGGAAATATATATGCTCCAGATGAAAGCCCTGAAGCACTTCCGTGTGCGCATGTGCTCACCTGACCATGAGTGTCTCCAATGACATCAATCGTAGTGCCCTCTTGCACCGTATACTCTACCAAGGTAGGCTCCTCATTGAAGAGTCGGAAGGCGCCCATCATGATCTGCCATGCGTATCGTGTTGGCAATTTGCCCCCCTCCTTGTAGAACTCTACAAGCTCCTCCACAAATTTCCCATCAACCTTGCCCAGCACCGCCGTCCCATATGGATCCTGCTCTTCCTGATCCTCGAAAGCCTTCTTCTCCTCGGGGGAAAGCTCGGCGATCCGTGGACCGGTGTATGAATCTGGTGGGAGTGCAGCGGGCCCGGATTGGTCGCGAATGTGTTCGAGAGCCTCTTGCCACTTCTTGGGACCTGACTCGACCTTGATCGCCTTTTCGAACTCAAGCCTTCGGATGAGCTTGACTGTAGAGTCCAGTTGGGCGCGCACGCTCTTGTTGCCGGGTTCAAGCTGGGTCACCCTTCTCAGGTCGGGAAGGGCGTTTTTGGGCTCTGAGGGGGGTGTGGGGGGGGGGGGGGGGGGGGGGGGGGGGGGGGGCGAAGGGTCGGAGACGGAAGACATTATAGTCAGAGGCGAGCCAAAGGGAACCTCAAGCGCGGCAAGATCAAGCATGAAGTCTCGAAGATGAACTTACTCAAGATGGCCAGATAACCTGATGCGCGGCGGAAGTATGCTTTGGAGAACTTGGGGTCGAGCTCGATAGCCTTCGCTATATGCAGGAGCAGAACAGGGGGTCGAGGAGCAGAATGAGATCAGGCTAGCGTCAGCATAAGCAAGCATACGGATGCAGGGCGATACACTGCGCAAGAGGTGGCGCCTGTGCCTGTCAACCACTCACAAGCATCTTCAATAGCCAACCCATGCTGCTCCAACTTGAGTTCACACGCCGCACGATTACTCCACAGCGCCGGTGCGCTCTCGTCCAGCACGAGAGCCTCCGCATACAGATCCTTGGCCTCCGAGAACAGTCCTGCGATGAACTTGGCGTTTCCCTTGTCCTTGAGCTCCAAGGCGCGTTTCTTGCGCTCCTCTGTGGATAACGTAGAGGCTTCGTCAGGGGTGAGGCCAGGGGGTACGCCGTCTGCCGAAGATGCGGTGGGTAGAGAGGGAGAGCATGCCTCGACCAGGGAGGAGTTGGCGGAGAGAGCGGGCGAGGTCAGGGGAGACGGAGCGGGCGAGGAGGAAGAGGCTGCATCCTCGGAGCTTGAGCCCGAGACTGATTTTGCGGAGGCCAGGTCGCTCATAGTTGGTGGAAGTACGAATCTGGGAGACTGGAATTGAGGCGGGAGGAGTATGAGCTGTGTCTAATAAATGACCGACCGCGACGATGGTTGTACGAGAGGGACGAGAGTGCAGGCTCAAAGAAGGTAGGCCTGGTTTGTGGGTGCGAAAATCTTCTTGCGACCATTTCTCGCCAGTGTCGCGTGAGGATCTGGGGAAGAATAAACCATGGAAATGCTCTCCCCCATGCTCAACCATGCCGACGTCGAAAGCAGGGTCTGCTCATGTGCAGGGGACAGTGGACATCAGCATCAAGCAGTGGAAGCATAGCGCAGGTTCGGCTCTCCAGGTAGAGGAGCGGCGGGTCTCTGTATCTTTGTGGTTGCTGTAGACACCCTTCCGAAGTCCAACCTTGACATCTCCTTCCAAAGGCCAGAGCGTTTCGGACACCCTTTCGCGTCCATCATCCTCCCGTGCATGCTGAGGTCGCGAGTCCCATTCCTCAGGACGCTGCTGGAGAAACGTGTGATCTCCTTCGAAGACTCGAGATTCGTTTTGCTGCCCACTCGCAGTCATAGTCACGCCCGGACGATGAAGCGAACCTCTTCTCCCGGGTTGCATGCTTCGTCACTGGCAGGACCGAGCACAAGTAGCAATAAGAGACCCCGAGGCGAGGATAGCGCTGCCACCAACCCTCCTGCTCCCGAAACTTCGACCTCGTCTGCACAGACTGGACTGCAAGCTCCCAGCTCCAGCACTCTTCAAACGCAATCCCTCACTGCTCCCCTCAAAACGCCCGCCTTCCAAAAGCCAGCATGTATCGCCACCTTTTCCTACGACCAAGATCGACGTGTCCACCATGACAACTCATCTTTGGGTGTCTGCCATCCTCCTCCTTCGCCTCAGTTCAATCGTCAAGCCGACCGAGGCAGAGGTCGAGTGTGTGGCCCTGATCTAAACTACGGCTACGAGCGATGGATAAGGAGAGATGAGACCGTCGACGAACATCTCGATTCGCTCTTGATCGCACTTCAGCACAAAGCTTCCTCCCCTAAAGGCGCTTCGACCGACGCTCAGCAGGACCAAGAACGCGATAGAGATCGTGCTCGGGCGAACGTCATTACCTGGCGGGGCATCGCCACCAAGCTCTGCACCGCTGTCTTTGCTGAGAACGACTACGACGCATGGCAACTCAATGCGATGAAAATCGGTCAGACAGTCTACCTCGAAGAGTTCGTGTCTGCCCACAGTCGGACTCAAAAGGCGGTAATGACCGACCAGCGCCAACTCGGATTCATGTACCAGGGTTATGCCTTCGAGTCATGGTGCGTTTCGCCAGCTATTCCAGAGACCCAGCCGGAAGGGCAATCGAAGGATGGCGCAGGCGGGCGCGAACCTCCACCGCCACCCGGCTGGGGAGGATTCATCAACAATAATGTCCAATGGTGTGCAATCTGCAAGACAACACTAGGTTCGAACCGACTCGTCATCGGCGGAGAAGTCGACTGCATACAGCCCTCAGCTCTCTCCAAGTTCAGCTCTGCCTCCGCCCTTCTCAACACCCCGTTTCTGAATCCAGATGACTTTGTCGAACTCAAGACCACAGCAGAGATCCGTACCGAACGCGATGCAGAGCGCTTCGAAGGATTGAAGATGCTCAGATTCTACTTTCAAAGCTTCCTCCTCGGTGTTCCCACCATCGTCACCGGCTTCCGCGATCGAATAGGCTACCTCGCCGACGTCCGATCGTTCAAAACCCTCGAGCTGCCCCGTATCGTTCGAGAGAGAGATCCTGATCTTAATGCTGGTCATGGACTGGCATTTGCCGAACAAACCTTGCACTGGATTCGCGACTCTATCAACAAAGATACGCAGGACGGGCCCTCGACGCTTCCGGAACTTGAAGATGCCGAAAGAACGTTCCCTGTCTATCGCATTTCCTTCATGCCCTTCGGAGCGCGCGCAGGGGCAAAGCGCAGCCGTGGCGGAACCCTATCCATACGGAGATTAGCAGAGACTGAGGTTGCCGAAGATATCAAGGGCGGGGCAGACATGGGCCGAGTGGGATTTGTCCCATCTTCATTCTATGCTTTCGCACGGGAGAGGCTTACTGGGTAGAATCGATGAATTGTATCATACAGACACCCGTCACTCCGCTCAAACACTCGAAGGGACGTTTTTTTTAACACCCCGTCAGTAACGATCTCAGCATCCACTCAATCAATCTTTGATCTGACAGCGGGAGCTCCTTCTACAAGCACTCTGACAGTTTTCCTTTCTTAAGTGCAAAATGTGTTGTTGTATTGACTTTGGCGTGGTGGTGGTGAGAGTGTGCTAATTTTGACCCACGGAGTGACGGGTGTCTGTACACATCACGATAGTGCAGCTTTGCTACGCTTCAGAACGTCCGAACGTCGTCTGTACATGACTTCAATAGCCTCATCTGCTCCAGAGATCTGCGTGAAAGGAATGCCCAGCAGGACCTCAGCGAACTTCTCCTCAAATGTTCCCAATCGCGCGTAAAGAACAGGAAAACTCACAGTCTGGGCCAAGTCACGGAGGAAGGATGGCAACATGCGCAGGAGTGGGGCCCACTGCGCGTACCACGGCATGTAGATATCCGTACTCTCTTGTCTCTCCAGTGCTCGCAGGATGGCCTTCGCGACGTCCCGAGGGTCGAGCAGAGGAGCGAGGAAGCGAGCAAGAGGTGGGACATCGAGATGCGCAAAGAGGGCCGTCTTGATGTGGCCAGGACAAACAAGTGTGGTCCGGACCTGTGGAGCCTTGTATCTGGTTGGATGTGAAGGCAGGTGGGCGATCAGCAGCAATTGGGCGAAGACTTCTGGCTACGACCAGGTACGGAAACTGTATGAAATACGCACTTCTTATCCAGCTCGTAGCGGAGCGACTCGTGCAAGCCCACGAGTGCATGCTTTGTCGCAACATAGTCGCCTATGCACAATAGAGAGCAAGACAATCAGCATTCCCTGTTCACAGACGAGAAATAGGAGTCGCAGAAAGTTCAAAGGGACTTACCGACTTGCGCGATGCCGATGTGACCCATCACAGAGCTGACAGTGACCTTAAGGAGGTCCAGACGGAAGGGAATGAGCGATACGAGCGACGTTTGATCCTGTGCTTGCTGACCTCGAATTGCTTCAAGTTTTCAACTCACGACGTGACCGCGATTGCGCTTTACCATGCCAGGTAGGAAAGCGCGGATGGTATAGAGATGGGACATGAGATTGACTCCGACGATTCTGAGGAAGAGAAGCTCCAAAGGAATGTTGAGTTGAAAGCTTGATAGCATGAGTGAGCGAGAGTGACGTACCTTTGAATGTCCTGATCCTCGAGGTCTATCAGGAGTTTTCCATTCAGCACACCGGCGTTGTTGACGAGCATCGATACCGTTCCGATCTGGAGAGCCATGTACCAGAGTATCGTCAGCCTTCACTTCTTTTCGGCGGATCAGCCTTGAGTCGGAGAAGAGGAGTAGGCACAGTTGGCTTACCTCGCGCTCGATCCGATCCGCGGTAGACCTGACCTGTTCGGGATCGGACACGTCGCATCGGAAGTAGGCGAGTCTTTTCCGGCTTGGGAACGCTGTAGTCACGGAAGCAAGTCAGATCATGGACACCATTACGCACCGGATGCTCAACGTTAGCCTGAGGCAAACCTCACCTGACTCTGCAATTACGTCCAGAACCACTACGATGGCCCCTTTCTGCGAGAAGGATCGAACGGAAGCCGTGATCAGAACCGTCCTTTTCGTATCAGTGAAAGGACAAGTTAATTCTCTTCACTATAGTATCTCACATCGCAAAGCATGTCGCACAGCTCACTTCCCACTCCTCCCGCTCCTCCTGTCACCACGACGACCTCATTCTTCCAATCTTCGACGCCGATAATCTTCGTCCGAGTCCAACCGTTCCGATGCTTTCGGCTGGCCAGAGTAGTTGCGTGGAAGGACAGCACGATGCCGGATAGAATAAGAAGGGCTTGAATCTGCGGGGTCGCCGTCGCTTTCGACGATATATTTTGAAGGAAGAGGACACCTAGAACGACAAGATGCAGAACAGGATCTGCAAGAAAAAAGAGGGAAGCGTGAGGAGGATTGGTCCGACTGGATCGAGGGTGAGGTACCGGGTCAGTTTTCTTATTGGCTATACTCACGAAAGACCGTCACACACAGGAAGGCAACAACATCATCGAGGTTCAGGCTCATTGCACCTCCTCCAAGCTCACCAATGCTTCACTTCCAAGAGCACGAAATAGTTTTGCAAGTTGCAGGGTGAGGGCGAGCTGGATCATGGCTGGCTGCCACTCGTTGAGTGCCGTCAGGAAAGGAGAAGTCGACCCGACTGCCTGTTTTCCTGCTTCGCGCGTTCCCTGTGAGGGCAGTTGCTGTCGCGTCACTACTACGACGCAAGGCCGAGGTCAACAAGGGCTAGCCGTCACCGCATCGCCCAGCACTTGCACGCCTTGGTGCAGGTGGTGGTGAGCTCCGGCTGTTGTCTTCTCTCCAACCAGCTTTAGACAGAGATTTGAAAGCTCAAACGCTCACGTAGACAGCGATGAACGATGAAGCACGGAGAGCAACAGCACGGAGCTCGCTCCAGAATGCCTGTTCACTAACATCTACATTGTTCTCGCTGTCTTTTCTTTCCTCGTTCCCCGAATTTTCCACTGACAACGATCTTTGGCGTTCAGTCATGTTCTAGTTTGACTCGTGCTGAGTGTTTCCTTCTCCAAACTTTGTGAAGAGATGCTGTGAGATAGCATCTACAAAAGAAAGAAGGTATGGATTGCCTCTAAAAAGTGTGTGACGCGAGACAAGAACGCTTCACTTATCATTCTGATCCCGAGGTTGCGACTCCCCC
>RDSH01000034.1:41680-129530 GCA_009428295.1 Tilletia walkeri
CCCCCCCCCCCCCCCCCCCCTTTCAACTACTACTTCAGCTTGCCTAGGCCGATAGTGTTCGTCCTCGAATTCGTCGCAAAGTATAAATTCTTGAGCCAGACGGCACCCACCAACCACTCATCCTTTTGGCCGACCTGTCCGCTCGAGATGGCGCTGATGCAGTCACCCTGGAGATTGGTCTGGTCCACGGGCAGGAACAGCATATCCCTCGGATCGATCGGGAAGGTGACACCGCCGAAGGTTAAGGCCAGACTCTGCGTAGTCGTACAAGGTATGTAGTAGCCGCCCTGTCCGTCGCTCTTGGAACCTGGGATGGCAGCATGCACGGCATCGGCATCCTTTTTTGGGGCTACGATCAACGTCGTTCCCGTGTCCAGAATCGCCGTTCGACCGCTCATGCCCAAGTCTCGTCCTCCGAAGCTGACTCCACCCATCGCGGCTTCCCAGAACCCTTGTTTGGAGACGTTGTCTACTTCGATCAAGTTGCCCGAGAATCGAAGCTTGTCAACGCCTCCGAAGGTAACCTCGCCATCGTTGCGGCCGTCGGCGACCCGACCGAGTCGATAGCCCATGACTGGGGCCGAGACTTGTCCCGATGCGAATAGAGCATCAATAGGTGTTGGCGTGCCCGCGTTGCTCAGTTCAGATCGAGCAAGACCCATTAATCCGTCGAATGGAACGGAGGGATCAGTGAAGTCGCGAGTTTGCTGTTGCGCCACGCCCAATGTGTGATTCGCAAGCTTCAATCCGGCGATGTAGACATCATCATGTCCGAGGAATCCGGAAACGGAACCCGTGCCTGTGGAAGGAAACCAGACAGGAAAGCAAGTTCAGGGACGGTGTGGGACGCGGGCAGTCTGTAATAGACGATGTGACTCACCATAGGTGATTGCGAACTTATTGGTGCTCGGCTTAAATGTCGTGGATTCTGCTCCTAGCCTTTGGTGTTTCGTTCCACAGGCCGTACATGAAGAGCTAGCGACCCATGTGTCCGCAGACCCCGAGTCAATCTGAGTATACATCAGATCCGTCAGTACACAGATCTGATCGCCAGAACGATGGGAGAAAGGCAGAGAAGTCACTCACCAGCATGCGGAACGGCTTCTGGGTACTTCCGATCTGGATTGTGGCAATGTAGCCCACATCGTTTGCCTCTATATCGAGGCCTAAGCTTTGTTCAGCAGTGGTCGGTTGAGCGCCGGTCAAGGCGGCGCCGGTAGCAGCATCGAGGTTCTTGACAGGGTATCCTATTGCCGAGCCGTTGGTAGATGTGCCCATTTTCGCCTTGCTGTTACTGCTCGGTTGCGTCCAGCTTCCAAATAGCCCATCTAGACCCGCTTCTGCTGTCGAGTTTGTGCCATTCGCCGGTCCGCTACCAAACCCGGAGGGCGACCCCGCGGTGTCTCCTCCTAAGGCTCCAACAAGGCCGCCCAGGAGGCGTTTCTGTTTGGTTTGGTTTATGACGGCGGGACCGTGTCCAAGAGAGCGGCCATTGTCGCCATGCCATATGCCAGGGATATTCGAAGCCGACGGTCTGAATGTACCGTTCCGCTGTGGGCTATTATTGTCCGGCTGTAGAGTGAGGGTCGGATCGAGCAGAATGGCCGTTCCATCAAGGTCTGAAGAAGGATTCCTCTCGAGAAGGAAGGTGTCAACACTTCGTTTGCGAATGTTGGCGAGGCGCTGGTTTGCTGCATTTAGATGGCGTTTGAGCTCCACCATGGGATGCACATTCTTTCCCGACTTGAGTCGCACGCCTCCGACTTTCTCCAGTGGCAGGGTGAGCGTTTTTGATCCCGGATCGGAGTCGAAGGGACTGGCGGTGTGGCGTGCTTCTTCAGTGCGTCTGGGCACGTCGCGGATGAAACCGTAGTCAGAGTGGACGTTCTTGACTGCGCCTCCATGTTCGACACCTCTCGACTCCATGTTGAACGCAGTACCAGCAAACTGAGGTGGGGCGTCCGGATTTTTGACAACGATGCCAATCCGAGGTCTGGTGGCCTTGAAAGATCTAGCATGGACATCGGTGCTCCCAAAGAAGCGCCGATGGCCGTCAGAACCTGTGCTGAACGGAAGCGCTTGAACACCGGGTTGTAGTGGGCTGTCAGGTCCGAGGGCGAGCAGAAGCAAGGCCAAGTGAACGAAGCGGGCAGAGAGAATGTTCATTTTGGGTGGGTCTCTGATCCAGGGAGTTCTCAACGTCAGCAACCGACGAGAAAAATGCAGGGCACAGCGTTGGCTCACAGTGGGGGAGTCGAGGGGGGGTATTTGAGCTTGAAGAATGAAGGAAGGAAGCGGTCTGCAGGCTCGCGAGGTGTCCTGAAAAAGAAATGTATGTACACGAATGAAAGTCGAGCTGTGGAGGCACACTGATCAGCGACCGCATCTAAAGCATTGGAGCAACACGTATGTACTCACGTCCGGCCTCGGGAGGGGAAAGCGAAGGGGTGGACGAGCGAGAGGTTTGAGGATTGGAGGCCACCTGACACTGCAAAAGGAATACTGAAGAGACTTGCAAGACCAGTCCTGCGAAGAGAAGGCAAAAGGATGGAGGAATCGGAAGGGAAAAAGAAGATAGTGACGCGAGCCTGCCGTGCGGAAGAGAAGAAAAAGAAAGAGGGTGAAAGGGAGTCAGATCTTCGTCAGGATCAAGTACTGATCCGGCAGTGCCAAAATTCGCAGTCTCACAGCAGACTATGCTGTGTCCCCTGTACCGGCTTCGGATACCTGCGACTAGAATATCAGAAAGCTCAGAAGAACAAGGTAGAGAGAGCTCAGTGACGGGATTGGAGCCAAGACTCAGGCGGAGGCGATCGTCTGCGCACATAGGCTGAGTCGAGCATATGATCCGTTCTACTGCAAACAAAGAGAATTTTCAACAAGCAAGCATCTCAAGCTCCGCCCTAAGGCACCCAACGACCTGGCAAAGGACATGCCAATGAGGTATGGTCGTCAGCGACGCTCCAATTCCTGCAGAGTGAAGCGGTACCGGGCACCTCCGGCTAATCTGAGATGCTTCAGCGACGGGCGGTGGACCAGAAAGCGCTTCGCTAATCGCTGTTGAGCGGGCTGCTAGTTGCTAAGGGCAGAGAAGGCCGTTGGGATCTCTGTGCGAAGATGTTGAACACAACGGAAGCGGGAGAGGCACCGAGATCTCGAAGGCCTTACATCGTCGTCGCCCCGCACTGCGTCGGGCGTCAGAGCCCCACGTCCGGTACCGAAGGGCAGGAACGCACACTTAGAAGGTCCGCTGCGTCGTTCGCGTCATGACCAGGCACTTCAAGTGGTCGGGAGAGTCGTTCATACTGGGCGGGGGGCAATCGATGGTTGAAGGCAACGGTTCAGATTCTGTGCACGTGACGTCCTCACTTTGACGCGTCGACCCGAGACACGCGACGCGAATCACAACATCGTCATTTTGTGTTGATCATCGACCTCCAACCATCTTCCACCCGCAAAGCACGGCAACTTCCAACAGCAAGATCCATCGCAATACTCTCAAGAACCATCAAATCCATTCTCTCTCCGACCTCAGTCGCTCGCTCTGCTGCCGCCTTCGATAATGTCTGGTCTCGACGATTCTGATGACAGCTTCAGCACAGCTGCGAATCCAACATTCGACCAACTCAACTTCCTCCTTATCTCCCGAGGATACACATCCAAACCCCTCCTCATTCCCTCTGGCACGAGCGAAGACACAATCCAGGCACTCAGCAACACAATCCATGCGCTCCTATCTCAGCGTGAGGAGGATGTTGAGGTCCGGGAACAGCTTGGTGCACAGAACCGGACTCTCTCCGCTACGGTCGAACGACTGAAGCGAGCTGTCGATGAGGAAATGCGCAAGTCGGAGGACTTGGAACGAAAACTCGAGACTGCAAAAGTCAAGGCAGAGTGAGTTCAGCGCATCCCTTATCCTTACCGCTAGGGGGCCCCGTGCTGACCTGGCCCGGTACTTTCAATTCCTCTCAGCGCTGCTCTCGCCGCGCACAGTACAGTCATCGCCGCCCACAAACAAACCCAGGCCGACCTTGTTCGAGCACGGACAGAGCTTCAAGGTGTCAAAGTTGCTGCGCATCAGTACCGACTCTCCATCAATCGCGGATCAGAGCGTCTCAAGAGCAAGCTCGCCGAAACGAGTCTGACTGCACTACGAAGCGTTGTCCCTGCCTTGCGCGTGGCTACAGGGGCATTTGCGGACTACAAGGGGGTACGAGGCGCGTTGATGCAAGCTCAACTTGCTAGTACTGTGCCCACTACAACGCTTTCAGACGGAACTGGTGCGAACGGGAGCGGGGTCGTGTTGAAGGAACAGCTCAAAGAGCTTGAGGAGGAACGAGCTGGTTTACTACAATCCACCGAAGTTCTGAAGCGTATGACGACCGAGGCCGTCAACGCTTTACGTGCGGTGGATAGACGTCTATGTGGCATAGAAGCGGAGGAAAGATCACAAAATGCGTCTACGTCAACCACGGGTCTAGGATCAACCACAACAGCATCATCGTCTACCACCAGAACAGGATCTACAAAGAGGAAAGCCCATGATGCTTTTGGGAACGACGTCTCGGAGGGACTCGTATCCATCGCTCACGAAGAGCTCTTCCCAAGAGCACACCCCCTCCGAGCCCCGCCAATTCTAGCATATGTGGCCGCGGACCCTCAAAAGCCCGTTACCCGCTCGTCTTTGACAACCTCGTCCTCAGCGAAGTCATCACATTCCGCCGACAACGGTGCTTCTCTGCGACGGACGACCTCATCAGAACGAATCAAAGGAACGGAGGCCACCTCAAATACCCATCCGGCCGCAATCGCACTACAGGAGTCGATTTCGAGCCTGTATCACCGCCTCGATACCATCGATAGCCGTCAAGCTGCCGCCGCAGCTGCGGCACGAGCGGTAGCAAGAGCAGCCAAGCGAGCACGGACGTTGAAGAGTCCGGCTGCCACAACCTCACAAATGAAAGTTGCGAGCGCCCTGCCAAATCACCCCGTTCTGTCCTCAACTACCACGGCAAGGCAGCCATCGGATCGGAGTCTGTCACCACGAGGCGTCGGGTCTATCTCCAAACCTCAGGGACGGCTGGAGGAGGCATCAAAAAGGGCAACTGGACCACTACGGCAAAGTCGAATTGGCGCGCTCCGCACCGCGAGCTCGAGTGGCGGCATCCCATCTAGATCTTCATAAGCATGTACGAGCAGCAAACCTTTTACACACACTTGAGCAACCTTGTACAAGCTCAGATCAAGCATTGGTTCGGACAAGACTCTGAAGCAAGGAGAAACAACAATGAGACCTTCGACGGTCGCGAATGCTTGCATTCAACGAGGAAGAGAGATAGAGATAGAGAGTTATGAAGGAGAAAACAAAGTCAGAGAAGGAGAGATGTAGATGAGAGAAGAGAAAGTAGAGAGAGAAAGAAGAAAGAAAAAAGGAAGAAAAGAGGAACTTGTTGCAAACTGCGTCTAGCCATTGCGGAGTCAAGAGAAAAAGGGCGAAATTAAAAAGGGTTGGTTTGGGGGCCGACCTCCGTGTGGGAAAGGGTCGAGGTCGGCGCCGGCCAGATGGTGTGAAAGCAAAGCGGCCGGGCTTTGTTACTGTTACAGCTTGATGTGGGAGGGTGTGCGAGAGAGTACGTGCTGTACCTTTTTGGGATGTTGTGTGGTGCGCCATGCGACTAGGGAGACCCCAATTTTTCGAGGGGTTGGGCGGGCGGGACGCAAGTTCGGCAAGCTGGCAGCCGAGGTTGAGGCTGAGGATGTCGAGTTCGGTGGGTAGTTGGTGATGTTTAAAGATAGTGGGTCGCTCTGAAGAGAGCCAGTGGTGTCGAGAGCCGACAAATAATCGAAAGTCAGAATGGTGGGAAAACAAGGGTGGAAGCGAATGTCGGGAAGAAAGAAAATACGGTCTGTCGAGAAGCTGAGTAGTAGTTCTGTGTCGAGTCGGAAGAGGGAGAGAGAGAGAGTAGGCCTTGCCGGAGACCGTTTGGTTTGGAGAATGGGAGTCTGGAGAAGTTTGAAGAAAGGACTTGGGATCCGCGGAGCGCGATAATAGATTGGGGAGTTACTCGTCCAATTCCCGCCACACGATGTGTTGGGGTTTGTAGAGCGACAAGAAGTTTGAAGTTCTGTTTGGTGTCTGAGAAAGAGTTGTGTGTGGGTGTGTGTGTGTGTTGCAAAAAGAATGGTGGTGTGCCGAGAGCGTGATCTTGGCGGGTGCAGGTGCAAGGTTGGGTTCTTGCGGGAGCAGGTTGTGAGAGAGAGAGAAAAGGCCAAAGCCGGCAAGGGCTGATTAAAGAAGGGGTTGGTGTTCAAACGTTGTCCAATGAGGTAGACGATGACGATGCCTCCGCAGCAATCCCAGCATCACTCGACGTCCGCTTGGGTGTCATCCGGTGCATCACCTCGAGGTACACTCGCGCACGTCGAACAGCGCCGACGACCTCCGGAGGCAACTGGACCTCGCGACTTCCGGTCCGGTGCAGCTCTTCCACGATGTTCATGACCCAAGGTGCAAGATTAGGTTGGGCTTGCGAGTAGGGAAAGCGTCTCTGCATGACCGCTGCTGCGTCTTGGCCGAGGATGCAAGCGAGAAGGATCGCATTCGGGGATGGCGTAGCGGGGAGCATGTCTGCAGATTGATGGAGCTGCTGCGGTGCGGTGTTTTGTCGCTGTAAGTAGCCTCCGTCTTCAGCTGCAACTGGCATGGGTGAGGATCCAATGTGAGTCATCATCGATGCGCGGTTGTTCTCGACGCCCGGGATGGGATGAAGGAACGCGAGAGCCACAGGACCGAAAGCGGACTCCGTAATGACATGGTTCACCATAGCATGTGGGCAACCAGCTGCATAGACGCCCGGCGCCAGTCCGCCTAGCGCTCGTCGGGCTCGCCGTGCTGACCATCCGATAAGTAGATGAGCGATGTCCTCTGGCGGAGGCGGAGACGACCGCATCGGCATTGAACTCGGGCCGATCATCTGGGAAGGAGGCGCCGGTATCCAGTCACCCAAGGCATCATGCAATGCCAAAGTATTGAGGGCTTTACCGAGTTCACCCAAGGTTACACTCGTGACCGCCTTAAAAGTTCGATGGAAGTGGAATGCGGAGAGATTGGCTCGCGCGCTGTACTCCTTCAAAGTTCCCCTGCGAATCTCATCGTCATCATCATCGTTCCCACCGCCTGCAGATGGATTCCGCGCCGACATGACCATGTGCCTAGCACATTCGCCAACAGCAAGCACGCACTGATCTGCTGTGCCCGGAGTCTGAGGCTTGCACCGTTTGCAGGGTCGGTAGCCTGCCTGCTCGGCTTTGCCAGCTCCGTTCGGATTGCAAAAGAACTGGAGCCGTGTTCGATCCGGTCGTTTTGACGCGCATGAGGGTCGGCAGTAGATGCGGGTGGTGGTTGCACCGCACACGAATGCGCGGTCGGCGGCGTGTGATCGAGCCATGACAGCCTCGTATTTCGACTGCTCGGTGCTAAAGTTTCGGTCCAGATATGGAATGGATGGAGTTTCGCTCATCAAGCCGGCGGAGGTCGCAGGTCGCAGGTCGACTGCTCTGTAGGAGCCTGGAAACATGGGCATGTTGCTCGGGCCGGGAATTTGCGATATTGAACCTAAGTGAGGTGAGCTTGTCAAAATGGCAGACGGGTGCATGTCCTGTGCGGGTGGAGGCACTTGTCTGAAATCCGCTAATGAGTAGGCTCGTCCGGACTCTAGGGCGGCGATTGGCGTTGACGGAGCAGACACATGTCGGTACATACCCGAACCAGCTT
This sequence comes from Tilletia walkeri, assembly GCA_009428295.1. Taxonomy (NCBI): domain Eukaryota; kingdom Fungi; phylum Basidiomycota; class Exobasidiomycetes; order Tilletiales; family Tilletiaceae; genus Tilletia; species Tilletia walkeri. The sequence continues at coordinate 49,455 of RDSH01000034.1, forward strand.
CCTCTCGTAGACCGGGCGAGTTCGGGGGAAGAGTTTCAGCCTTGACAGTATCTGGGCCTCCGTAGGCCCATCCCATAGCAGGAGGTTGCGCTTGCGGCAGATGTTGATGCTGATGCTGATGCTGCGGATGAGGTTGAGAATGCTGATGCAGTTGCGGAAGAGGATGCGAGTACGGAGACGTCATGCCCACGGGCTGCTGCCGGAATGCAAACGGGTAGTTGTTCTGCGACGCTGGAAAGTGAGTACCTGATGGACGGACATGGCCCGGCGGAGGAAACATATTCCACGAGAGTGGTTCGACGGGAGAAACAGGCGCAGGCTGGGTCGGTGAGTATGCATCGGCTTGTACTGAGCCGAAACTTGTCGCATTACTGGTAGTCGATAAGGGTGCAGCAGGCATGCCGGCGTTTGCTTGGGGAAGGAACATGGTGGATGACGGATCGTGTATGGGTGTCATCTGCGATAGTGTTGTGTGCTCGGTGGGCACGTCGATGGCCGGCATCAGTTGTGAGGACGAAGCTTGCGCCCAGACAGCATCCTATTGATCGAAAATTATGGTGAAAGCCAGAAGAAGTTGTGGTTTAGCCTTCAGTTTCGGTCTGCGGACAGAGCGCAATTATACAAGCAGAACCACACTCACCGGCGAGACAGCGTACGCTGGAACCTGCGGCCGAATGGAACCCTCAGGTTGATATGGTAACATCCCAGAGGACAGATTTTGAGGTACATATGCTACGTGCTGAGAGCGAGGATCGGCCATGCTGCTCGAAGTCGGATGTGAATCGAAGGATGAGCCGTACATAGCCGCATTGGGGGCTATGGAGGCCAGCCTCTGATTGGAGATGTGGTGGGGATACGCTAGGGGACGAGGATACGCCTGCATCTCGGTACCGTGATCACGTATTGAGGATTGCTGGTGTTGTTGTTGGTGATGTTGATGTTCTTGCTGTTGAAATTGAAGATGATGTATGGGGCAATATTGCTCGTTTCCGGACGAGCAAGCACACGCGGGCTGGGAGGATTCTCCGTAGGATGGTTCGCCAGCCGAGCCAGGTACGGACATGTACAAATGTCCCTCTTTGACTGGGAAGTTTGGCGGGTTTGGTTGAGAAGTTCGGTCTCCTAGCACCTGGGCAGATATGTTGAACGCGATCGCTCCTTCCAAGGAGGAGATAATTTGAGAATATTGAGGTTGTTTGTCGGTTGAGCGCGGTGAAGGAGGAGTTGAGGATTACCTGTCTCTATAAGGGTGGGGAAAGACTCTTCTCAAAAGAGCCGGAGGGAGGGCGAGGGCGGGACGTAGGAAGATGTATGTTCTCAGGTAGCCGCTGCGCAGAGTCGGACGACGGGATTCGATCGCCAGGGAAAGAGTCCGCTATTATAATGTTGAGCTCTGGAGCTGTGCAAGAGAACGCCTGCCGTCGAAACCTGATGTGAGCACAGCTTGAGTGCGCTTCTAGCTGAGGAGCATGGGGCGCACTCACCTTGATGTGCTCGGACAGACGCGCGGACACGGTGTGCTTCCTGGTAGGGGATGCCCCGGTAATGAGCAGTCGAAGCTCTCGAAGGGACTGGGAGGGCCGAGACTTGCACGGACAGGGACTCAGGTTGGCGAAGAGGAGCTAGGGCGGGCGGTTCTGGCTTGCACGAGAGAAAGAAGAGAGGCAGAAGAGAGATGAGGAGCGATTATGTTGGTTTAGTGAAGGGAAGTTTGGGAAGTAGTGATCCACGAAGGCGACAAGGGCGAGGAAGGACAGTGGGGGGAGAAAGGAGAGAATAATAGGAAAAAGGGGGGAAAGGGAGCGACACGACAGAGAGATCAGGGAATGGGGAAAGGAAGGTGGGGAGAGGAGAGGTGATGGAGGACTGGAGGCAGGCGGAGAGGAGGAAGTATGGAGAAGGAATGGTGTTGTCTGATCGGATAGGACAAGGCGAGTAAGCAGAGCACAAACAATGCGAAGCTTTAGTGCGTATCCCCTACATGTGAAATGAATAAGTTAAATGACCAATATTCTGCATGAGTCTAGTGTGCACGGAAAAAGGAAGGTCGCGGTGGTAGCCGAACGTAAGCCCGCAGCAGGCCGCAGGGCTAGGACCTTCGTTATGATTATTGGGGTTCGGGGCTTTGTGCCTTTGCCTTGGCTTCTGCATAAATGTATTCAAATAATGTTATCAATCTCGTCAGGCGTAAGGCGGGAGGCGGGAACATACGTACAGTAACAGCAGTAGGCAGGGAAGCCAACAACGACACCCACACACCTCACTCCGGCCTCCAGGCCCCCGGACCCCGGTGCAACGCTGCAACCGTGCTGCACCTTTTCTTGACCTGTACATGCTGTGTGTCGTCTCCCATCGCCCATCACCCAAACATGTCCTATGTCCCTGCTGCGGGTCTGTAATCTGCAGGGACATACACTACTACTTAGCCGTAGCCAGCAGCATGCTGTAAAATCAATAATGTCCTTAGCTGGATATACCTCACACTACTCTCGTATGTAATCACATTCTGGTCGGGACCGGGGGCAATATGAAATTCTGGAACGCAAGAGAGAACGTATACCCGCTCAGCGCTCAGCGCTCAGTAGTAAGACGGCAAGAGCAGTCCGGCAGTCAGTCGCCTAGTCTTGCACTTACGTCTGAGAAGCAGCGATACGGGAGCGTCGTTCGCGGTTTCTTGCACTCTGCAGTCCGGCGTTAATGTGTGTGGTGTTTGCACTCTTGGAAGAAGAAGAAGAAGAAAGAAAAAGAAAATGCGTCTCTGACACGCTTTTTTAATCAAAAGTGGCATGCTGCCTACCTAGACACCGGCGTGACCCAAAAGCCTCATGCCTCATGAGTTCGTGGTCTGCGGCACTAACCAAGTACCAAAAACATATCCAACTATGTACTATGTACTAGTACTGCTCCATCTCGCGCTGTGTCTCTCTCGTTATTTTATTTCGTGCCCGATATATCTCTAGGTACTCGTATGTTAAAAGATATCACGTTGTGAGATGTGAGATCGGAGGCACATTGTACCTTACCCTAACCCCATACATTATAGCCTACCTCGTCCTTCGCTCGGCGTAGTAGTAGTGTCGATTGTCGACCGCTACTCCAACCATCGTCAGTAGATAGATCTCTACAGCATCACTGCGGCATGCGACATACGCACATGGAACCGATATCCGAGAGAAATGTGCGGACGTGTCGGTGTCTTGTCGGAGGTCCAGTAAGACACAGATGTCTTACGGGTATCTTGGGTATGTTTTCTGAAACGGGAGGAGATGTAGCATCTAGAGTCTGGACGGAGCAATTTTACCTCCAGCGCGAAGTAAGCCTGGTCCGTGAGAGTGAGGCGGGAAGCGGGAAGGACGAGATGTGTGCATATGTAGATTTTTGTTAGGTGCACAGACGCGGACCTCGAGCCTCGCGACGGAGACGGGCTGTAGAGTACGACAGTAAGCAGGAGAAAGAACCAGCAACAATCAATAACCATATGCTAACGTCTCTTTGCGGTACAGTTATCTTTGTTAAACTATACGCTACTACTGTTCCTCGTTCCTCGCGTTGCTCCTGCTACCTGCTGCCTGCTTTATTTTCCTTATTCTTCAGCATCGTAATTCCTTTTTCCACCAGATCCCAGATTAGAAGTAGCGTATAGTAGTAGTAGTAGGCGGAGTAGAAAGCACATATAATATATCCCAGCATAGGCCTTTTTAGCTCGTAGGCTGGTGGATGTCGTAGTCTCGATGAGCACCATCAGGGCATTGTTAGGCATCAGGCATCAGGCGGTGGGAACCCGTCTAAAAGTGATAAGGACGGTTCGACCCAGATGGGCAGACGATCCCACTTCCCAGGACCCAGAGGAGCCCAGAAGGCCAGAAGAGAATAATGTACTTGGGGAATTTATTGAGCCGCGGACGATGCGGTGAACTTCCATCACCTTTCACGTGCAACATCACTGCATAGCCAAAAGTACGTATGTAGTGAGTGATGCTGAGACAGGGGTTATGAATGTAGGAGAGAAAATGGTCTGTGACCACACAAAGCAGTCTCAGCGGACGAGAAAGACGGGCGCATCTGACATACCAAGACCATCATTGGTCATACTTGTGTGTGTATCGTGTGTGTGTGTGAGATAGAGAGGTTACCAGTTACGATACATGAGAAGGACGTGTGCAAAATAAACCAGTTGAAAAGATCCCGAATCGGGAGCGGAGGATATGACTGAAACATTGGTCCCTAAATATACCAATGAAATGACCAACAATAGGGGGCTCAATTGATCGTTGGTCGATAACCTTGATTATGAGACACACGCTAAGGCTACTTTATGCCAGATCTTGCTTCCAAACCCGAGATCGTGAGCAAGGCACGGTCAGGTCAACTGCGTGGTCGGCAGTCGGCACAGCAGTCGCAAATGCGCAAGTCCTCATGGGATCAGGAAAATACAAGATTATGAGTGACAAGTTTCCGGAGAACGCCTCGGAAGCTTCATGCCATTGGGGCTATTGCCATGTGGCATATGATGGAAACGCTCTCCATAGGAATTGAGCCAAGCTGCCAAAGCTTGGAATAAAGTTACGATGCTCAGCGCATTATTCGTTCGTCAAGAAGAGCCTAGACACAGATACGACAGCTTTAGCCATACCCCCTCGGCCTCATGTCGGGGATTCACAAGGAGGGAGACACACCCTTGAAGCTTGGAGAAATTATTAGCAGGCAAGGCACGCGGCGGAGAGGTGAGAGGTGAGACGGTGAGAGTGAGCGGCGAGCTGTGAGCAAGAGGTCTCGGATATCCGGATAATCTTCTTTAGATTGTATAATCTGTGAAATAGTGGCGCAGTGGCGTCTGTCGATCATCGGCATGTTTTGTTTTTCACACCCAACACCACGACACCTTCATCCATCCAGCATTCACCGCATCCCCATTCCCACCATCTCTGCGGCCGGCGTGCCCGCCTCGCACTCAAGACCGCAACCGCGGCATCGTCGGCCCTCGCTCAGACGACACACTCGACACCAGCATGCATGATGTATATTATATAATGGCCTCAAAATTTGGTGTTGAGTCAAATATACTATACACAACGGAATGACACATTATATGGACGTAGCGCAACTATTACTGTACGTACATATGTACCCAGTAAGGCTTAAGCCCGTGAGCTCCGAGAAGCGACTAATATGTACATACGATGAGGGTACATCGTTGAACTGCTTTTGTTCGCAAAGCAGGTCTGCGGCAAGACTCAAGAGTATGTATCTATGTATGTATGTAGAGCGGTGCCGTCTGCTTCACCGGCCTCACCTTGGACTTAGATGTACCCATCGCCGAGCTCTGTACCTTACGCAGATGAGGTCGAGCACAAGGTGAAGCGATGAAGCTCAGTGCTCTAACATGCTCAGTACCAAGTCGAGGTCTCCTGGAAGACACCAAGGAGGGGAAGTAGGGAGGTGTGGGAAGTCCCAGCACTACTGGCCGCCAATCCTAGCTTTTAGCAGGTAGAGAAGCAAGAGACACTTCCGTGGCTGCCCCGTGGTCCTGGGTACAAATAACCCGCTGGGAAAGAAAGCAGGACGGCTGCAACGACCTACGTAATATGTACAGTATACGTCCTGCTAGCAGCATCCCATCTCCCACGCTAGAACATATATTTAGCATCCATCCCTTCTTCTCACTACCACGTCGCTGCATGCATGTATATCTAACATATCTGATCCACATCATCTGGGGCGCTACTTGGCTCACGCTCATGCTGGCTGTCTGCTACACAACTACTTACCTGTACCTGGCATCCGGCATCTGCGCCTAAGCGGCTCGCAGCTCTGCCCCACGTCTCGACAGGACCTACACCTACATCATATATGCACGCTCCCTTTGCGCTCCGCGCCCACTCCGGCAACTACTGTCTACTACAAGTGGGAACATGGTGAAGCGGGCCAGCGGGCTGCAGCAAGTAGTTGGACCGCGGCATGCGCAACACGTCTTGGGATGTAATCGGCGCGCTCCCCATCGCTTTCCCAAGGATAACGAAGCGAGTTGCGCTCCGTCTACGACTGCCTGCTGTCCCTCATCGAGGCTGCTGGCATCAACGCATCAACGATCATCGATGATGGTCCCTGGTCTCGAACTCGAGCTTCGTTAGTCCCCCCCAACTCACGACAACCTCAAATCTCACAGCTCCGGGGTTTGGATATTGAGTTTGCCAAGGCACAGACAAGGAAGAAAGAAAGCGATATGAATTATGCATGGACTAGGGTCTATAAAGACGACGTCAATGTTAAGCGTCAACAATAAGATGCTGCTTCAGATTCCCTTCTCACTTCTAAACCTTCCCACGATGCAGACAAAGGAGCAATGACATGCTGCAGCAGGCTAAGGAAGAAGGTAAGAAAGCCTGCCTCCAATCTGATATCTGGTATCTGATCGATGTACTTCACGTCTCCCTCCCCAGCTTGTGTTAGGTGGAACCGACACTTCGGAACTTGCTTAGAGTGGTTTTCAATATAGATGAGACAATTAATTATTTTGGCTTTCGTTCGGAACCGGGATTAATTCTTTTTACTTCGGCAATCCTGAATTGATACATTTTGCCGCCTGCACGGCTCCGACGTCTGCCGCCCGCTGACCCCTCCGATACCTCTCGAGGCACCTCCGACCCTCCGCACCAAGCTGCGGATGCTTGTCGCTGCTCCAGTTCTCCACGGTTGTCTCTTAGGGCAGATGCTGTGAGCGCCAAGTACATGCATAAGAGATACAGCAAGAGCAATGCCTGTGGGAGTAGTGGCAGTACCAAGAGTATCAGACAACGTGATGCATGCACATGGATGAGTATTGATGAGTATGGATGAGTCTTTCACTCGTTCGGCGCGTACGGAGTGAGCGGTGAGCCGCTTGGTGCTGAGATGTGTGGGCCCCCGGCGCCGAGAAAACTACATTGCCGTGAAATTTGACCCGGCAAAATAAACAATTGGTATCGCCGGTCCGTGTAAAATAATTAATTGTCTCATCTATTTTGCAACCCCCTCTAGGATAATGCTTCTTGCTTAGTCTCACAGAAAAGGTTCAAGAGAACGGACGTGTAAGAGATAGAGATTCTTCCGAACGGGATAGGTCACAGGACAAGAAGCGTCGCGAACTCGTAAGCCGGGGTCGATCTGCTCTGCTCTGCTCTGCCAGCGTATGTACATACTGACGACTGACTACTGACCGCTGACCATCTAGATCCCTAGGTGCCTTGCCTCCTCACGCTGCCCGTGTGGACGCCTTCTTAGCCTGAAGCGGGCCCGGGCGGGAACATCCTGCGGTCGCGGGACTATACGTACATGCTCGCGAACAGGTCAGCACCGCAACAAGCCAAAGTACCAGCATCCTTGCTGACGACCTAAAATACTGTGTGAGCTCTCCAAGACGGGATTTGTGCTTCTCTGAATTAAAGCATGAAAAGGAAGGCACTGTCTAGCTGCGCTCACGACGTCCACGGTTTTGATTTCTCGGAGAAATGGGGAAGGGATGGAATGGCATTGGGCGGGAGGGGGGACCACACAAGACAAACTCCGGGCAAGCTCGTGTATGCAACATTGAGTCCGACCCCCGGCGGGGTCGGCGGGGTTGGGGGCGGGCGGCGAAGCTGGGTTGCTGGGAGGAAGGTGCGGGGGCTGAGGCAGGAGGGTGGGTGGAAGGAACTGGTTTCCATGGATTTGTGATATTTTCGAATTCGGCCGGCCGGCCGTCCCACCCTCCCTTGATCGGATCCGAGCCTGGACCACTCTGGAGGCCCCTCCATCTAGGTAGCTTTCAAGTTAACCGACGACAGGACTGCAGCAAACAATGAAACAAGAAGAAACGTCAGACCACCTTCCAAAGAGACAAACACGAGAACGACGAAAAACTCACCACCAAAAGCCTCCCGATAAGCATCCAAAAGCGCCTTCACCCGTTTCCTCTCATTCGTCAACCCCTCATCCTCATGCAAGAGCTCATCAAACAGACTCTCCTTGTAGAGCCCAGCCACCAACCGGTTCTGGACGCTCTCCCGGGAGAAGTTCACGAGGAGATGCATCACCGCTTTGGGGACGAGGTCCTGGATCGATTGGCGCACAATGTTGAAGTAGGACGCGATCAGGGAACGGATGAGCGACGTTTCGAGCTCCTCGCGCTCGGACAGGGCGTATTCGTCCGTTGAGATCGGTGTCTGTCAAAAAGCCAATCAAGACAGAGCGGGGTGGGTTCAGCTCAGCCAAGAGAACACAAACCTAGATGAAAAGGTTGGAAAGAAACTCACCGCCTCCAAATGCTTATCCAAACTCTTCATATCATACGCCGCACTACTACCTTCCAACCCCGTCCGACCAGCCATAGGATTAGGAGGCCTCGAATCGCGCTGAGAGACTCCAAATTCATGTATGTATCCCGTCGCGCCCCTCGGCCCTCCTCCTCCTCCCATCGTCGAACCAGCCCCGCCTCCTGCAAGGGGACCAGCCATAGGCCCTACTCCTCCAAAGAAGTAGTTCAGGAAGTTTTCCCGCCCAGCTCCAGGGATAGCCGGTTCCGAACCAACACCACCATACCCACCCTGCCCTCCACCTCCTCCTCGTTGCCCCTGTCCCTGCGACGACATCCCAGTCATCCCACCACCCGCCGCACCAGGCCCAAAAGGCATCGAAGCCCGTCCCTGCTGTCCCCGCCCACCCACAGTGGCCGCCCGATCATGAACAGAAGAAGACTCCCTCCCACTCCTGACCGTCCCATTCGAGACCGACTGCCGACTAGACCCATGCTGCTGTTGCAACGCCCGCTCATCATCCTCCGACCCCAGATCATCATCCAACGCAGCCTCGACGTGAGCAGCATGCTGTGCGGCCTGCTGTTGGAGGAGGAGTTGGTTCTTCCTGTTCTGGCCTTCGCGAGTTTGACGCGCAATGTTGGCCGAGTCTGAGACGAAGGAAGGGTGGTTCGTGTTGATGTAGGCTGCCTGGATTGAGATCAGGCTTTGGACGTATTCGGAGGTGGGGCCGAGACGTTCGCGCAGGAGCTCGGAAACGCATTCGATGAGTTGGGCGTGCAGACGTGGGAATCTTTGGAGTTCCTGGAAGATGTGACCCAAAAAGTGGATGAGTTCAACTCCAGCTCAATCTTCGAATAGGAAAGGGGGGAATTTGAACTCACCATGCTGGTACAGTTATGACATATCTTCATCAACTCCTCATAGACAAGCTCCACACACCTCAAACTGGGCGGCTCCAACAACTTAATCTGGGGCTTGATCAACAACTCAAATGCAGCCTCAGGGACGAACAAGCTCGGCCGGGGTCCGGTCGAATTCCTGATAGCTGTGCGGATGTCCTGCGCGGTGAGGTTGGAGGTAGGGTCGATGCTCGTGAGCGCATGCCCAAAGACATCGTTGAAGATGTAGTACACCCTCGCCCCACCACAGAGTTCCTTGGTAGAGATATCAAATGCGGTTCCGTCGATGGAGGAGACGAAGTCGCGTGCGAATTGGGTCATCAGTGTGAGGACGAGACTGCCGCGGTGTTGGTCGCCGAGGAAGGTGGTGTCGCCTAGGGATGCGAGTTCCTGTTGTGTTTGGCCCATGAGGGTGTTGAGGCGTGCTTTCATGTCCGGGAGCTTGTCTCGGATGTGATTCATGAGGACCTGGCGAGGGACAAAGAATTGTGGTCAATTACCTGCCTTGCTTTGGGGGGATGGAGGGGAGAGAGAAAGACTCACCTGATTGAGCGTCTTGGCCAGGTACTTGGTCCCGCACCGGTGGGCAATGTTCCTGTAAGCCAGATGATTCCGGAAGAACTCCTCCTCGGCCCTCCTGGCCACATCCATTGCGACGTTCCCATTGATATCCTGCTGGGAGCGATTGACGACGCCGATGAAACCCAGCTTGAGCGGGTATACGCGTCCAGTGAGGATGTCGAGTGCATGGGTGCCTTGGTCCATGAGGTCGAGCTTGGTGAGGACTCCGATGGTGCGGCGGCCTTGTGGGTCTACGGAGCGTGCCAGTTTGAGGGAGTCTGAGTTTGCGAGGTCTACGTTGGCTGGGCTGACGGCGAGGATTATGCTGTTTTGCAAGATTTGTAGGAGGTGGAGTGGTGTGTGAGTGTGTGTGTGTGTGTGTGTGTATGCGTGTGAGAGGCGCGAGGGAAAGGGAGAGGGGGGGACGTACCAATTTGGCTTTGAGATGTAATCTGTGACGAGACTGCGAATCTGGCGCTCGATGTCGGATGGCTGATCGCCGACTGGGATCTGCAGCATACACCAAAAGAGGAAGAGGGGCAGGAAATGGTCAGTTGCGGAGGTTCCGATGCGAAGGGAATAAGAAGAAGGGGGCTGGAGCGCACCTTTGTGAGACCGGGCAGATCGACGAGGGTGAGGTTGAGGACATTGGGGCTGTAAACTTTGAGATGGATGGGCAACTTGGACACGCCCTTGTTCTGTCCAGCGACGCGATAGGTCTCGTTCTCGATCTCGCGCCTGATTTCAGCGAATTCTGTGAAGCGCTTGTCGAGATGAAGGAACTCTCCATATTCGACGATGGAGGAGTCGGCTGATGATGCTGCTGCTGCTGCGTCGGATGTGAGTGCTGTTGATGGGTCTGGGCGAGTGGAGTATGGGTTGTAAGGGGTGGATGATGATGATGATGGTTTGTTTGGGTTGGGAGTATGTACGAGCTGGAGGACGAGTGGTCGACGGGTGACGATGCCGCTGCCACGCGGGAGGAAGTCCTTCCCGACGATTCTGTTAAAGAAAGAATATATGGATGAGCGTTGGTGGCACTCTTGCTAGAGAGATGGTATATACGTACGTCTCTAGGACACTGCTCTTTCCGCTACTCTGTGATCCGACGACGACGCATTGTGGGAGATCTACTGAGTCGCCTCCGATGGCGCTGAATGTTTCCTGGAGCCGATTGACGACCTGGATGAGATCGACGTCCATCTTGTGTCTATGCTGGGGAGGATGATCGTCGTTGGTTGTCAGTGCAGAGTGGAGTGCGAAGGTGGGTGTGTGGGTTGTATGCGTTCATGAAGTCTATCGGCCGAGAGAATGGCTTTGTCCGATCGCCGTGCGTATGAATTGATTGATTGATCGATCGATGACACTGAGACTGAGACTTTGGATGAGTCTGACTTTGTAAGGAGGTGATCCCAATGTACGCCCCTGCAAAGTCAAAATTGAAGGATGCATGGCTCGTGTTTTGCCTCTGTGACAGCATGACTTGTGAGACAGTCGATCGCCGTTGGCAGTGGGGCAGTCTAGCAAAGTATAAGGGCAACTTGGCACTCGGTTCCTCTTTGCAATAATCCTGCTGATGTGACTGACACGGCGCTCGTTCCTCCCAAGCATTTTCCTAGGCTTCATTTCTGCCCCTGAGCCAGTCGTCCATTGTTCAACAGAGGGAGAGTGGAAAGAGAGGGAGGGAAGAGTGAGTGGTGGTTGGTTGATGCGTTGATGGTGTTTTGGCTCCACGTCGAAGTTGTAATTGAAGTAAGACTGAGACTTTTCACCATTACAAAGTGAGAGAGGGTCATTTGTAATGGAGTGATGTGCCCAACAGTCAGCCAGTCAGCCTGAAAGAGTGCATCCAACCAGCAGAGGGGTTGCAGCAGGAATCCATATTCCCATCCATCCCATTGTTGTTGAGGACCACGACATCCATCTTCACTTCTCTCTCTCTACTCTCTCTAGAAAACAACTCGTCTGGAACGATCTCAACACTCTTTATCACACCATGGAACACCAGCGTCGCATCCACCACCACCACGCTCTCGCAGCAGCACGTCCACAGAACAGGAGAAGAATATCACCACAGAACCAAGACCTCCTCTCCAATCTCCAACCACGTCTTGCAGATCTCTTCGGCCCTCCAGACAACACCGACAACGACCCAGCACCAACAAAGGGTAACAGCGGAGGAAACTCGGGCGGTAACAACAACAACCACAGCGGAGGAAATGGAAACGGAAAACCAACCCCTCACGATCCAACAGACCCAACCTCAGACGCCGGTGACGACAACTCAGACACTGGTGACAACACCACCACAACCTCAACCAGAACACCCAAGCCAACTCCCACTCCAACCCCAACCTCAACTTCAACCACAAGGACCACAACCACAACCACAAGGACCACAACCACAGAGACAGAGAGGACCACCAGAGCTCCCACCATCACTTCCACCACAAACAGCGCTCCCACCTTCACCTTCGTCGTACCCTCCCAGAACACTCAGTACGTACAGGTCAGCCCAACCCCAGACCCAGCATCCTCCGGCTCAGGTTCAGGTTCGAGCGACAGTGCAAACGCTTCCACTGGCTCCTCCCGCGCGGGTCCCATCATCGGCATCATCGCAGGTGTCCTCGTCGGAATCGCACTCATCTCCGTCATCGCCTCCTTCCTGTTCCGCAAACTCAAGAACCGCAATGAGGACCCCTACGAGAGTGACCCCTTCGACCGGAACGACTTCCAGCGTCACAGTGTCATGGTCCCCAACGACACCTTCTCCGAGGAGGATCATCACAACGGAGCTGGGTCGCCCGAGATGGCAGAGCGAAGCACAATGGGTGGAATGGGAAGCCCCTTCCTTGACCCTACCCCCATGGGTATGAGCATGGGTGCAGCCGCAGCTGGCGGAATGGCTGCTGCAGGTGCCTACGACAACCAGTCCATCAACTCCCGTAACCAGGGTGGCCCACGTCCACCCACCATGTTCGCCCGACACCTCGAAGCTCACTCCGGCTCAGCACAGGATAACATGTACTCCAACGCACCTGCTCTCCCTCCTCAAGTAGGCGGTGTCTATGCTCCCGGAGAATACACCAACACCGTCGTACCCGCCATGCCCCCCGTCGCCGCAGGTGGGTACGGATCCGAGTCCGGTCAGTCCCCCTTCATGGGGCCCGGTGTCGTCATGGGTCACGCAAACGTAGCCAGCCCATACGCACACCTCGACCGATCTCGCTCAGCCGCTTCCCAGTACGTCGACCTTGACCGCTCCGGTTCAGGATCGTCAGCTGGTGGGGCTCCTGCTCCTGCCGGTGCGTACCGTTCCCAGTCCGGACAGGGTGCTTTGGACAGCATGGCGGAGGAGAGTGGGGAGCATCAGTATGATCAGTATGCTCGCCAGCAACAGCAGGGTTACCATGCTGGTCCCGGTGCCACTCCTCAGTACGAGATCTACCAGCAACACCCGTACCAAGGTCAGCAACAGCAGCAGCAGCACCAGCAGCAGCACCCTGCCCAACGGGCTGCTTCCCCCGACAACGCTGAGGATCCCTACGGAGGCCTCTAGTGAGTGTTCTCTCCCTCGCTTCCTGGTGTTCGTCCAGGTTGCTGACATCCTCTCTCTTTATCAACAGCTGAGTGAAGTATGCCAACTCGCCACTGAACAATCCATAACGAGACTCCGTACGACCCGACCCGACCCGACCCTTCTCGCCCACACTCATCGACCGAATTTGGATTCCGCCGCCCACCAGCTTTTCATCTCTTTCGTTCCCGAAGCTATCCCCCCCTTTCAACAGTTTCTCACTTGAACCAGCGCCGGTTCGCTTGCTTTGAAGCGAGATATAGAAAGGGGGAAGCTTATGCGGGACGGAACCATGCGGGCGGCCGGGTACCTTGTGAAAATTTTCAGCAACTGGACGTTAGCGGTCACCGGCAAACCGCAAACCGCAATCCGCGCAAATCCCCATCTTCTCCCCTTTCTCGCGAACGGACTCCTTTTTCTCCTTTTTTTCCTACTTCCCAGATCGCTCCACTCCCTCTCTCTCTCTCTCTCCAAAAAACAATTTAGGGATGGATGGATTCCATTCCCCCGTCCGACCCGGGTTACATCACAAGATCCTCTGCCAACAGTCTTTACGCGCGCGTCCCGAATTCCCTTCCCCTCCCCTCGCCCTCTCCGCCTTGAATTTTCTTCCTTGCTTCCCCATTCTGCCTCCACAGCCAGCCCGGTCTCCTTTTTTCTTATCTCGCGCCTCGGAACTTCACTCTGCTCGGATTCCCTGGTTCAGTACTTCTCGCTCGGTGGAAAGGATCGAACATACGCCTCCCGCCCTCGTCCTCGGCTCCCCCCCGTTCCTCTTGTGGGGGAAACCCAGCAGGACTTGGGGACTTATCATAGCACACCTCTTATCCGCGTTGTTCCTACCCAGGCAGGTTTTTCTTTTCGCTTTCAGTTTACGTCCAGTTTCGAGAAGGATGGGGTGGGGGGGAAACCTCCCCTCCTTTCCTTCTTGAAAGTTATCTTTCCGACTCCCCAGACTTATGTAGCCCCCCCTACCCTACCCTGCCCTTGGCCCACCTCACACGCACACACACATCTGGCCTATGTAACCGTCTATACCACTCCACATCCCTTTCTGCTCCCCCCTTTCTTCTTTCTGTTTTCTTGGAATCTGGCACTACACACATCCGGATGGGTTTTCCTGTTCTTTTTCTCTCTGGTTTGCTTGACACTTGTGAACCCGAGATCAGGAAAGGGAAGGCGAAGGGTTCGATCTCTTGCCTTGGAGGCTCTCTTATCTGTTCATGGCTTCCTCCAGCAAGTAGCCAGTAGCAAAAGTCAAGTTGGATTCTTTTATTGGTATTACGAGGCCAGTACGGGCGCATGGGCTTTATATCCTCCTTCAAAGGTGCTTGTTGAAGAAGTCGGCGAGGAGCTGTAGGAAAGAAGAGGAAATAGCATGACACTGTCAGAGCCAAAGATCATTCCCAAGTTATCCCTTACAACTACTCACGCCATAAACCTCCTCGTAAGCCTTCTTGTTGTCCTCCTTCTCCAAATCAGCCCGAGCAGCCGCCCACCCGTGGTGCATCCCCTTAAAATGCTTAAAAACCGACTCCCCAGAAACCCCAGCATGATCATTCTCCTTAACAGCCTTCTGGAACGCGTCGATGTCATCCTGCTCTTCGTCGCCCGAGGGGAAGTTGGCCACGGGGATCGTGAGCGATGAGGCGTCGTTTGCGGAGATCATGGCTGGGTGGATTTGGGAGATGGCGGAGAAGGGTGTTCCGGAGCCTCCGGCGAGGACAGTCACTTTGCCTCCCCAGCCTGTACGCATCATATAAAGACTACGCGTTCAGTAAAAAGAAGGAACGATAAAAGGAGTGGTAAGTAAACTCACAGTAACCGTAAGCACCGACGGAAGTGGCACCGCGGCTCTTGAGGGTCTTGCCGAAGTTGACGAGGATCTCTTTGTTCTTCGGAGGAGCAGCGACCCCGCCGAAGAAGTTGTTGATGAGCTCTTCCTTCTCCTTGGTCTGTTGGACGGTTGAGGAAGGCGAGATGGACGGTCAGTTGCTGGTTTTCTCTCTGTGTCTCTCTGGGCGCACTAGAAACTTACGTCCGGAGGGTAGGCATCGAGAGGGATGGGCTTGCCGTGGAAGTACTGCGCAAGATCAGAGAGCAAAGACTTCAGCGATGGTCCATCTTTACCTCAGTGCTACTCCGTCAAACTCACATCAGGCAAGTAAACCCTAGCGCCCGTAGCAGCAGCGACAATATCAGCCGCCTGCTTAGTCTGAGGCTGCTGACCGAAGATGTCCTGCGTGGCTACGATGGCCTTCTTGGAGGATGCATCTCCCGTGACGTAGGTGTTCAGGCCCTCGATGGTCTCGTAGGAGCCCTTGAAGTCGCTGTAGTTGCTCTTGACGGGGGGGATCGTGCAGCAGGCTTTGTTGGTGTTGGCAGACATTTTTGGTGAAGATTCAGAGGTGATGGGGTGTGGATAAGGGACTAGGGGAGGAAGAAGTGGGACAGGCTTAGACCTTTTATAGGCGAGTGGGCATCACATCCATCATGCTGACAATGGTCAGTGCGTCGTCCACATTTCCTCCAACCGATGACCTCATGTTCTGGGTGGACGCGAGAAATTAAGAAGTGGAGGAACGATCCAGCAGACAAAGAGCGATGGCCAACAAGAACGACGGCGATGCAATTGAGTTGGAAAGGCGGAGGCAAGGCTGAGCCAGTGGCCGGCAGCGTCGAAAGAACGAGTAGAGAAAGCACACAGGAAGGGAAATCAAATAGAACAAGACCGAAGGAAGAGGCGAAGAGCGCTCCGATGTAGAACGAGTAGTACGGGGAATGATCGGAACGAAGATCGACGAGTAGTCAGAGCCAAAAAAAAACAGAGCTGCATTCGACGTGTCGAGAGTGCGCCCGGACAGTATTGATGGTCGACATCAGGGGTAGCGGTAGTGGTAGGAGCAGGAGGATGTGTATTGTTCGAGTCGTGCCTGATCTCGACTGTCGAGAGAGTCCGATCCGACGAGCAGGTTGGGAAAAGACCTCAAGGAAGACTGCCCTCAGAAGTCGCCCAGGTCAATGTCCAAACTGAGGACAACACTCGACGCGCCTGGCTTTCCCTTCGTGAGCGAAGACGACCCGGAACCGCCCTGATCGGCAGCTGACCCTTGCGTCGAGGAAATCGGCGTACCCGCAGAAGGCGTCCCATTCCCCAACGTCGAAGCGCCAGAAAGACCAGGAGGAGGAGGTCGAACCACACCAGCACCCAAAACAGGCGTACCAGCCGGCTTAGCATTCACACTCCCCAACCCCATCGCCGCCCGTTTCGCCGCCGCCGATCTTCGCTCAGCCTCCTTGATCCGCTCCCGATCAGCACGTCGATTCCGCTCATTCATCGCAGCCATCGTCGTCTGATCGTATTGCGAACCAGCAACAGCAGCCATCGCAGCAGGCGTCTTTGTAGGCGTCGTCGTGCCCGCACCCGAACCCGAGTCCAATCCGGGAGGACGAGGAGGAGGCGGGCCGGGCGGCGCAGCTGGTTGAGAGCCGCCCTCGGATCCATTCTCGCCCGCCATTGACTTCGCCGCAGATTGAAGAGCAGCTTGCTTGCGCTTCCAATGGTCCTTATCCTCCTTCTTCGCATCGAGCATCTTCTTGATCTCCTCCTCGACAAGTCTCCGGGAATTGAAATTGTGCATCTTGACCTGTTGCCCATCCAGCTCCTCTCGCGAGGGGAACTTGAGTCTGTTGCCCCGTAAGCGAAGAACCCACCGATCGTACTCCATCTGTTGGGAGAAGAACGGGGGAAAGGCGAAATAGTGCGCAAAATAGATCTCATTGAGCCACTTTGGCTCAAACTCCTTCGCAGGTCAAAAGGGTCGCAAAAGGATCGGAGCTCACCTGGCTGAAAGGCTTGTTGCTGATTGCTCCCGCCCGGACCCAGGTCGGCTTTGGACCCATCTCAATCTTCAGGCTGAGGTTGGACGGCTTGCCGGGCGCGATCTCGTAGTATGACGGAGCATCGGCCTTGGCCTCCAAGATCTCGTGAATACGAACAGGAAATACCTTCTCTCCCTTCTCGTTTCGTTCACCCTCCCATTGGAATCGGATATAGTTTCCTATCCGGATTCGAATCGAAGTGCCGCAAGGAGGGAAGAGGGTGTGATTGTTGAGCCACGATCCTTGTCGAGAAAGAGCCTAGATCCAAAGACTCACCGCATAGATGCTGAAGCCATTCCGGCTTATGCATCATGTTCACAATACCCTCGCGGGTTAGTTGGCACAGGCCAAGATCCCGCAACGACGGCGGCTCCGTACTCCCTTCCCAAGAGCTCTTCCTCAAGCCGTCCTTCTTGCTGGTTCCGTCGCCCTTGCCGGAATGGTGTCCGCCCTCCTTACCACCCCGTCGACCGAATCGACCTTTAGGACGATCCTGATCAGAATCTTCATATGCGTCCGAGTCTTCCGTTTCTTCGTCGGAGCTGTTGACGACCTTGGTACTCGTTTGGAAGTCCTCGTCCAGATCTTCTCGAACACCCTTCCGACGCGCCTCGCGACGCTGCTTGAGTTCGTTGAGAGCTCCACTCTTCGTAGCGCTGGCACCCACAGCAGAGCGCTTGCGCGACTTAGCAGCAGTAGTGATGCTGCTGCTGTTCACCCGCCGACGAGAAGATCGAGGATGATCGTCTTCGTCCTCTTCGTCGTCCTCGTCCTGCTCCTCCGCCATATTTTCATCAGAACCGTCCGCATCTTCGTCTTCGCTGTCCACCTCGCGGCGACTACGACGTGGCTTGGGGCGGCTGGAGGATTTGGGAGCGCTGTTGGAACGACGACTGGAAGATGCGCCGCCGGACGTGGCTCCTCCTTGTTGCTTCTCGAGGAGCTGCTTGAGAACGAGACGATCGGTGCGACGTTTGATCTCTTCTCGACGGCCTTCGAACTCGTGCTCTCGCTGCAGCTCGCTCATGGACATCAGTCTGGAGAGGGAAGGGGCTCGGTCAGACAGGAGGTTCGACGCGCGGAATCGGAGGTGCTAAAAGACTCACCTTTCCCGATCCTCCTCATCGCGGAACAAGCCGTCAAGTGGATAAGGGTTCCCGTCCTCCTCTTCATCCTCATCTTCATCGTCCTCATCGTCCTCTCCATCTTCCTCATCCATCACAGCTTGAAGACGGCGACGCTTCTTCTTGCTGCTCCCCCCGCTCCGCTTGCTCAAGCTCGAGCTCGATCGCTTCTTGGAACTGCTCGAGGCGCGACGTTGTCGTTGGACAGCTTGGAAATCACCACCTTCGTCATCTTCGTCCTCTTCGTCGACTTCCATCGCACGACTGCCGTGTCCGTTGTCACCACCACCACTTCCTCCCCCGCCGCCTGCACCACCTGAACCATTACGAGCGGATGCACCACCACCTCCCGCACCATTCCCATTCACACCTGATCCAGCTCCACCGTTACCCGCTCCTCCGCCGCTTCCGCCTGTGCCTTTCGTGCGCGCCCTGCCAGATGGCGGCGCCTGGTCTTGGTCGGAGCCATTGTCCTTGTCTTCGAGGAGGGCGAGGAGATCGTCGTCGAGATCGTGAGACATTGTTTGGAAGACCACCTGCTGCCTAGGAAGGGGAGAGGGCTTGTTCGATGTCTGTGTTGTACCGCTGAAGGGAAGTACAGATGAGCTGTGTTGTGACTTCTGCTCAGGTTGGTATGGTAGCGAGTGGTGGTAAGAAGTTCGGAATTTGACGAGAGTGTGAGCCGTGCCTTGTTTCTAGGAGCATCCAAGCCGCAGAGGTATGGATTATATTTTGCTAATGGAAAATCTGACCACAAATCAGCATCTTCAATCGTATAGTGGCTAGTATGCGTCCCTGTCATTCCTCCGAGTGCTCAGGTGTACGGACGAGACCGGAGTTCGATTCTCCGTTGGAGAGTATCAATTTGTTTTGCCTTTTTTTGGTCTCATCAAGCACCCAGCAGGAACAAGGAAGCGACTCTTGGCTGGCCTCTCAGCACAACTTCTTACTTTTGCGCTGGCCGTTTCCCATACTGATGCGAGCCTCAGAAAATATTTTGAGATTTGCAAGTTTGGCATGGTGTAGGAGATTGCTTCGCCAAGTGTAAGGAGGTAGTTGATAGACAAATCACATGCCCTGCATCTCGCCATCTGGACCTCCATCTTCTCCGCCCATGTTCTGTACCTGCGGACCGCCACCACCACCGCCTTGTTGACGAGCACGCCGCGCGGAGACCACATCGTCCACGCGCAACAGCAGCGATGCAGACTGCGGGGAGGAGACGGAAGAGTGAGTGAGACGAAATCAGAGACGTCATCAGAGGGGAGGCAGAGTGGACTCACCTCAATCGCTGTCTTCAGCGTCTGCACCTTGACCGCTGCACTCTCGTACAGACCGTACTCCTTCATATCAACAACCTTGCCACTGTCTCCGTCGACTCCCCAGCTGTGCTCGCCATTGGCATGCTTGGCACGCAGAGTCGTCAACGTCCGGATGGCATTGCCTCCGCAATTTTGGATCAGCGTTCGGGGGATCACCTCCATTGCATCAGCAACGGCACGGATGGGACCTGCTTGGACACCTTTCCCGCTGCCCTTCCCGTCCGCAACTGCACTTCCGGCTGACGACCGGGCGTATTCGCTGAGACCGACGGCAATGGCCATCTCTGTTGCACCGCCGCCGGGTGCGAGGAAAGGGTGGAACACGACGTTGCGGGCTACCGACATCGCGTCTGCGAGATTTCGCTCGACCTCGTTGATAATATCCTTGGATGGACCGCGGAGCAGGATGGTGCACGCCTTGGGATCTTTGCACTTCTCCAAGAACGTGAAGTATCTGAAGAAGACGTGGGTGCGTCAGTATACTCATCATTCCTGTCCGATATGTAGACCTATGCAGCGTACTCACTCGTCTCCGAGCTTTTCAATGTGGAACAAGCCACACTTCTGTCCGATGTCCTCGTCCCGGAGATCCTCGACGCGGTTGACAATGGTAGCACCTGTGACGCGCGCAATTCGGTTGTTGTCAGACTTTCGCACACGTCGAATGGCGGTGATGTCGGCCTTCAGCAGGTAGTGCTGGGCAAGGTCTGAAAGGAACAGGTCGAAGTCAGCGATCGATAATGCGACATCGATGTGGACGGGTAAGAAAGCTAAGCTCACCAGAAACACCCTTCTCGGTGAAGATAAGGTCAGGCTTGAAGTCGATGAGTCGTGCACACATGGTCTTGATCTGCTCCTCCTCGATCTCCAAAATCCGGTTCCAGTCTTCCTCCTTCGTGATCTCGATGTTGGTCTGCGACTCGCCCTTCTTGTACTCGAGTGGGCAATCGAGCAGAACAATTCGCGGGTTCTCGATGCGACGTCGCATTTTTGGGTGCGTGACGTCCTTGGCGAGCATGACACCGTCGAGCACGCGGGAAGCCTCGATTTCACCTCCGGGCACCTTCTCCACTCGGGCGTATCGCTTGATGTCGACGGTGTGGAGCGAGCCGGAAGCGCCAGCGGACGCTGAGGAAGGATATGACGGTGCGGCGCCTGACGACGCATTAGCGGCAGAAGGGGAAGCAGGTCGGGAGCTGATGTTCAGGGATCCGGAAGAAGGGCTAGAGGCGAGGGTGCCTGGGCCACCAGGTCCCGAGGCGTCCATAACTGCGACGGTCCGGACGGCCTTGAGGGCGAGGCCGCACATGAGATCTGACCATCTGCTGACGAACTTGGTGTTGATGCTCGTCTTGATGAGGGCCAGCATTTCTTCGTCATTGTCGACGTTGACGGGCACACTGATTTCGTCGATGATGGAGAGAGCCTCCGCAAGGGCACGCTTGTATGCTGCGATGATTACGACGGGGTGAATGCCGGCCTCCAGCGAAGCGAGTGACTGCGCGAGGATCTCTCCGGCTGCGGGGATGAAGGTGAGCGATGCGCACATTGTCAGTGCTCCGCCCATCACGTTCTAGGGAAGGAGGTGGCTGCCTGCTCACCCAATATAATGACACTGGTAGTTCCATCTCCGACCTCCTCGTCCTGTGTCCGACTGAGGTCAATCATGCTCTTCGCCGCAGGATGGGCGACTTCAATCTCACGCAAGATGGCATGTCCGTCGTTTGTGAGCAAGATGCCTCCCATGGGGTCGAGGAGCATCTTGAGCATGGCCTTGGGACCGAGACAGGAGCGGATGACATCGGCGACGGTCTTTGCGGCGGTGATGTTGGAGACCTGAGCCTTGCGGCCCTGCTGCCTCTCCGGCGCCTGGTTGACGACAAATACGGGCTGCTGTCCTGCCATTTTTTTCTTTCCTGTCTGTGCTGGAAGAAAGTTGGGTGTTGGAAGGCGTCCTTGGAAGTGCGAAGGTTCTCGAGGAACGTCCAAGCGCGGAAGTGCAAAAAGCTTTCGGCCGGGAGAAGTGGGATCTAGTGTCAAAGGAAAAAAAAAGCAAAAAGAAATGAAATCTCTCCAACGGAGAATCGAACTCCGGTCTCGTCCGTGCACCTGAACACTCGGAGGAATGACAGGGACGCATACTAGCCACTATACGATTGAAGATGCTGATTTGTTGTGGTAAATTCGTACAAACAAAATATATACAATTAACTAGCATCACGTGCTGCCAATGCGACGCGCTCTGCTTTGGTCGCAAGCAAGTGTTGATGTTGACAGCTCTGTTGTTTGCTGCTGGAGAGCGAAGAACAACCATCACCCATCTCTTGCGCTCGACCCTCTACGCTCACGACTATACCAGCGGCAACGCTCTTCTCTCCCTTCCCTCCCAGGTATACCCAGACAGTGGCTACGGTACGCACAACGCTCGGCTCGACCTCGATTCTTCCCCCCACAACTGCGCACGGCTTCACGTCGTCGCTCTTGACAAGTCGCGCGCTGACAGCCTCGCCCAGATTCTACCAGCACCCAACACTTATTCGTCTGTGCATCCCTCACAAGCGCGTCGCGCGCAACTATTTTCATCATGAATTCCGAGTTTCCATCAGGCGCGCCTCCCGCGGAGGAGGATTACGACAAGATGCCCATCGAGGATCGGCTGGCGTCCAAAGTGAGTGCAAGCTCAGACCTCCGCGATGCCGCGGACACGAATACTCACATTCTTGTTTTCTACCGCGTACAGGTCTGGAAGGCGCGCGTATCCGCATATGCCAGTCTTAGCTCTGCTTTCGCGCGGACACCCTCCGACACGGACCCCGCATTCAGACCATACACGCGAGACCCGACTTTACTCAAAGGCATGGCATCCGATTCAAACGCTGTTGCTCAGGAAAAGGGTGTGGAGGCAGTGCGAGCCTTTGTGGAGTTCGGAGGTGCTCAAGCTGGAAAGTGAGTTTCGCATCCGCGCAGGTTTAGAGGCCGTGGGCTCAGAATACTGACACACTCTTCATCGATGTCCCGCAGGACAAGAGAGGTAGTACTGCCTGCCCTTGTAGACAAATGCTTCGGATCAGCAAGGGCTGGGACGAAGAAGGCGGCGATCGAATGCACGCTTCTCTATGTGGAGATGGAGGACGTCGTAGGAAGCGAAGGCCCTGTCACAGACGTCTGTAACGGCCTGAGCGCGAAACAGCCCAAACTGGTTGCGACATGTGTCACAGCCCTGAAGGAGATGATTCTGTGAGTCCAAGGCAACACTGCACTGCGATTTCAACGTTCATGGCTCGAGTCATACTCATGCATGCGATCCCACCATCAGAAACTTTGGCCCCAAGCAAGTCTCGCCGAAGCCCATTCTAAAGATTCTACCAAATATCTTCTCTCACGCGGACAAGACTGTACGCGCGGAAGGCTCAACACTTGCAGTGGAACTACATCGCTGGATCGGAGCCGCACTCGAGCCAACCATCGATAAGCTTAAAGATATCCAGGCCAAGGAGCTTCGCGCGCTCTTCGAGGAGGCCGACAAAGCCGACAGCGCAAAGCCAAAACCAACCCGCTACTTGATTTCGGAGCGCGCCGCGGCAGAAGCGGCGAGTGCGGCTGCAGCAAACGGAGATGGCGCAGGAGGGGATGCTGGCGCTGGCGATGACAAGGCAAATGAGGAGGCAGACGCCTTCGACTTTGCTGAGCCTCTGGATGCGTTTGGCCATAAGGACTGGCCACGAGATTTTGATACCATGGTCACAAGCTCGAAGTGGCAAGAGCGAAAGGAGACGCTGGAAGCAGCTCGGACCGTGCTCTCTTCGAACCCAAAGCTCAAGTCAGATAACAGTTACGACAGCTTCGTGGAAGCTTTGGTTCTGCGCCTGACCAAGGACGTCAACATCAATGTCGTGCTGGAGGCATGCGGCTGCATTGAAGCAGCCGCAAAAGGTCTGCGGGCGAAGGGAGGGTTCGGCAAATATCGCGAAAAGGTGATGTCGCCGCTCTTGGAGAAGTGCAAGGAAAAGAAGGCCAGCGCGGTGGAAGTTTTGGCCCGGACGTTGGATGCTGTTTTCCAGACGGTGAGTGTACCAGCAAACGAATGAATGTCTCTGGTGTCCTAAAATCTGACATCATTTCGAATTTGTAGGTGACAATATCGGAGGTCCTCGAGGACGTCTTCACCTTCTCCAAACACAAGAACCCAAACGTCAAGACTGAATCCATCCGATTTCTCGTCCGTTGTTTGCGGACCACTAGGACACCTCCAGGAAAAGCGGAGATCAAGCCTATTGCGGACGCGCTCGTGGCTGCCTCAGGCGATGGAAGCGCTGATGTCCGTGAGGCCGGCTTTCAAGGCCTGGGAACGCTAATGAAGCTCATCGGCGAACGCGCGATGACACCGTACATGGAGTCGCTCGACGACCTGAAGAAGCCAAAGGTGATGGAGGAATATGCCAAGGCGGAGGTCAAAGCGAAGATGGGCACTGCTGCACCGGCCCGAGCTGCGCCAGCAGCCGCACCTGCAGCGAAGGGTCCGCCAGCGCGTGTGGCAGCCAAGAAGCCACCGACCATCGGGAAAGAAAATGTGAAACCGTCAGCCGCCCAGGATGATGGAGATCCTCCGCCGCTTCCAGCCAAACCGCCATCTCGGTTGGTGCCAGCCAAAAAGCCAGCCGCCGCTCCGCCTGCAGTCAAAAAACCCGCTGCAGCAGCGGCCATGCCTGCCGCGTCGAAGGGCGGCAAGAGCGCAGCTGGTGCAATGGAGCCAGTCAAATTCCGATTCCCCCCGGAAGCTGCGGAGGAGAAGGCTGCCGAGTTGATCCCTGCCAACCTCAGGGAAGCTTTGGCAAGTGGAGTCTGGAAGGAGCGGCTACAAGGTGCTCAAGACTTTGCGACATGGCTCGATGGCGAGAAGGAGTCGGTCGAGAGCGAGATCATTGTTCGGGCGCTGGCAAAGTCCCCGGGCTGGAAGGAAAGCAATTTCCAAGTACTTTCGGAGGTTTACAGGATCTTGCGGATCCTCGCGGAGGGGTGTCCCACTTTCGGACGCGCCTCAATTGCCCTGAGCATTACACCTTTGTGCGAGAAACTCGGCGATATCAAGCTCAAAGGCCCCGCGGGCGAAACCCTGACCGTGTTTGCAGAGAAGACAAGCTTTGGTTTCGTCCTTGCACAGGCATTTGGTCCTCTGTCTGCCCTCAAGGCGCCAAAACCCATCGCGGACAGCCTCCTATGGATCGAGGCCAACTTGCTCGAGTTTGGCACCAATGGCGTCGATCTGAGAAGCTTGATCGAATTCCTTCTCGGATGCCTAAAGAACTCGAATGCCGCGGTTCGGACGAATGCCACCAAAGTTTTCGGGACACTAGCACGCTTTGTCGGAGGCGCCGTCACGACATTTCTGGCTGATATCAACCCGCAATTGCGAACCACCCTCGACGCGGAGATCGAGAAAGCTGCTAGTAATCCTGCACCAGCTCCCACTCGGTTCGGTGCGGAGAATCAGGCCGCGGCACCCGCCGGCGGGGCAGCGGGGGCGAGCAAAGGCGGTGGAGATGATGCGCTCGACGATTTGATCCCGCGGGTTGATCTCGACAGGCTCGTCTCTTCTGGCACTGTTGCCAAACTTGGAGACTCGAACTGGAAGGAGCGCAAAGAGGCTTGCGAGGACATTCAGGCGATTCTACAAGCCAATCAGAGATTGAAGCCAAATCTCTCTGACCTGGCCGTGCCTTTGAAGCAGCGTTGTGCTGACAGCAATGTTTCAGTGCGAACTTCATCACTCGACATCATTGCCAAGATTGCGACGGGTATGAACAAAGGATTTGACACACACGCGCGAGGATTTGCAGCACCCGTCGTGCAGGTATTGGCTGATGCTAAGGCCCCAATACGTGCAGCTGCGACAGCGACGCTTACAGCAATGGCGGAACAAGTGGGTGTTGCTCCTCTCATCGCGGGAATGTCTTCGGTCCTCGACAGCAAGGCTGCCAATCCCATGTTGAAACAAGATCTCTTCACTTGGCTTGGGGAATGGTTCGCCGAGCATCCACCTGAGAAGATCGATCTGGCGCCTCTCGCACAGGGGGCTGTTCTATGCCTGGACGACAAGCTTGCTGCAGTTAGGAAGGCAGCACAGTCCGTCTTGCCCTTCATTATCTCCTCCGTCGGCTACAAGGCAGTTGTTGCGCAGACATCTCAACTCAAAGCAGCTTCAAGGAATTCAGTCATCCCTATGATTGATGCTGCGAAGGCTCAAGCTGCTCCGGCTGCGCCAGCTCCCACGGCGGCGGCTCCGAAGGTTGCAAGGTCCGCAGCACCGGCTGGTCTATCGCGAGCTACGACACCGAGTGCTTCCCGAGCTCAATCACCGGCACCCGTGGCGTCTCCTCGCACAAGTATTGCTCGTCCAGGCACCCTCAAAGCACCAGGCAGCTTGACAGGGAGATCACTAGCCAAGCCCTCAAGTGGTCTCGCCAGACCGGCCTCCCAGATGGCGGGTGCTGAAACTCCCTCTGCGGTGCCGACCTTTAAATCTCGCCTCGGTGGAGGGCTGAAGCGTTCGACCGTTGTTGCACCGCCAGCTGCCAGTACGGCAGCATCGCAGGCTAATTCAGGGTCGAAGGCGCCACCTTTCCTCAGCGCGGATCCCAAGTACAAGGCAGCCCGAGAGAAGGCGTTCGGGAGGGGCCTGAATTGGATCAATGCTGATGGGACGCCACGTCCGGAACTGGTCACAGCGTTGTCTCAACAATGCGATCATCACTGCGACCCAGGCTTTATGGCCATGCTCTTTAGCAAGGATCACAACAGTGACCGTGACTTCATGGCTGCTCTTTCCCTTTCGCTCGATTACATTTCAAACCCTGCCTTTGCCGAGGAAGAGTACGACATGTCGACCCAAGAGACCGTCGGACGGGTTGTGGCCAACAGCGATCTGATCTTCAAGTACATCGCGATCAGGATGACCGACAACAACACCAGCATATCGCTGAAGTGTCTCGATGTATTGGCTGCACTTGTCGAGCTTTTGCAGACTGAGCAGTATCACATGTCCGAGTACGAGGCAAACTGCCTTTTGCCATGCATGATTTCACGGGTGAGTACTTCGATCAAAGAGATCGGACGTGTCGATTGGGCCCTTTCCTTGGCTCACACATGATTTCGCTACCTTCAGTTCGGTGATCCCAAATTCCGGGACCGTATTCGAGAAATCTTCCGCAGCTTGACGTTTGTATTCCCACCCAGCAAGCTCCTGCAGCATTTCCTCGAGGATGGTCTTCCTTCCAAGAACGCCAAGGTACGGACGGAGTGCCTCACCGAGCTTGGGTACCTGTTCTCCAAAAACGGTCTGCAAGTGTGCACTCCGGGGAAAGTACTACCTGTGATTGCCAAGCAAATCTCAGATCGAGATGCCTCCGTGCGAACGGCCGCGCTCCTCTGTCTTGGAGAAGCCTACAAGATCTGCGGCGAGGACATTTGGAAGCTCGCCGGATCTCTACCCGCTAAAGAAATGTCCTTGCTGGAGGAGCGCCTCAAGAGGACATCGGTACCAACTAAGCCAAATGGGGGCCCTCCGTCCACCCCGCCACGGAACCGAGGGAGCATGCTTCCGACATCGCCTACGACGGGCATCTCAGCTCCTCGTGCCTCCATAGCAGCGAGTTCCAAATTGGCTCGACCCGCATCAATGATTGGCGGACCTTCCGGCTTGCCATCCGCGGCGGCTCGGAGTCGACTTCCTGGCGCAGGTACGCATGTACGGCGCGAGTCTGGCATAGCGGCTCCTGGAGCCATCGCTCGACGATCTGTTAGCGGTGAGGGCGGGCCTTCCGGGACGACGAATGGCTCGTTGCCAGCACCGAAAAGCCGGATAGCCCCACCTGTGCAAGAGAGGGAAGAGGTTCTGGAGGAGCAGGACGATGCGACAGTATACGATGATGATGATCATGTCTCGGACATGACTTTGGAGCAGGTCATCAACGAAGTGCTCAGTCAAGATCCGGATCGGAGTGTCTCGGCGCTGAAGCAGGTGGAGCGGGAAATCAAGGAAACGGCGCCGCAACTTCCTGATGTGGTGGATGCCCTCGTCGTGGTGATAGGGAAGCAGGTCCACAGGTCCTTCTCGCAAGACAAGGACAATGTCGACTTGGAGCGACTCCGCAAACATCTGCTCGTGACTGGGACGTCCGTGTTCGATGCGAATCGGCTCTGGGACGATCGGACGCTTGGAAGCTTTGTGAATCGCACTGCACTGATCCCGCTATTGACGGAGCTTCTGCAACGGATGATCGACCTGTCGCCTAGCAAGGATGACACGGCGCAGATGTATTGCAAGTATCTGAACATCATCGTCTTGCGGTCTTTCTCGGCCTGCAACCTCAACACTCTATTGGGGTAAGTCACGGCGTACACAACTTGCCGCTGCATTTAGAGAACTGTAGGCTGACATTTGCTGCTCCATCCTTCAGTGCATGCCTCGAGATGCTCGCTCAGGCGACAGAGGACATGCGGGATCTGAGCGAGGAGCTACTAGCGAAACGGGCCAAGTTTGCTGAGCTCGTCATCAAGTGCCTGTGGAAGATCACCAAGCGTCTTCCGGACGCGCTCAATCAGGATCTCATAGGACCCCAGCAGCTGCTTGTCGACGTTGAGGCATTTTTGCAAGCGGTGCCTCCGGCGGAGTGGAAGCGGCGAGCTACGGATCAAGTGGCGCTGCAAGATCTTCCGCTCAGGACGGTGAAGGTCATCTTGACTCACTTCGCGCAGAACCTCAAAGACCAGGCGCTCGGCTATGTGGAGGCTCTACCAAACGCGGAGAACTCGTTTGTGTACTCGTACTTGATGCGGATGTTGAGTATGGAGGATCAACATGGAGACCGGGCCTCTGCAGACGATGGCATTGATGATGTAGGCGTGGTCGAGGACGCATCGATCCAACGGCCCGCACCTGGCCATCACCACGGCGGACACAAATCTCGATCGAGCATCAGTAGCGTTGCTGGGGGAGGGGAGCAGGAGGAGTCGATCAACGCGGAGCTTCGTGCGATTTTCGAGAGGATATCGAACAAGAATGAGTCGAGGCAGGGTATCCGGGATTTGTACGATTTTTCGAAGCGGTACCCGCAACGTCAGGCTAGCATTGATCGGTCTCTGGAAGCGACTGGATCTATCTTTCAACGGTGAGTCTTATTGTCGGGCGAGGATCCTGAGAAGCGGAACATTCAGACGCGGAATTGGTACTGACGTTTGTTTCTGATGTAGATACATCCGACGAGCATTGGCCAACCATGCAGCTGAGGACGGAGATGGTGGCGGTGATCTGACAAGAGATCCATGTGAGTTTGAGTTGCCTCTTCTAATTTGTTGTGAATGGTGCTCATTGTCTATCTGCTTTCTCCCATCTCTCCTCCTGCTTCTTCACTGCAGCTCGTGATTCAGCAATGGCTGGCCAGCGTGACTCCCGCTTTACGGCAACATCGGGCAGGTCAAGTGTGTTCGGCGGCACGGACGCTTCATCAGTATCAGGACAAGCGGCAGCACCGACTAGGGCAAGCATGTATGGCGACAGCGATCACGGCATGGCGCTGAACGGCAGCAGTACTGATTCGACGGCTGGGGATGTGGCCCGACATTCGGACTTGGTGTCACCTGTGGGATCGCCACCCCGGCCGTCTGTGACAAAAGATCGTATGGAGGAGCTGAGGGCGCGGTTCCGGCAGCCTTCGTCGAATGGGACGGCCTCGCGTTCTCGGGCTGGATCGAGCGAGTTTGGCGGCAACTAATTTGTTTTGGCGACACTACTACCTACTTTTCTCTCGCTATACCTGATCGAGATTCGCGGACCTAAGGGAAAAGTCAGCGTTTGCAAGGACGTGTGACGGATTTCGACCCTGTGTTTCGACTCGCATTTGTCTGCCTTTTTGCCCCTTTCCACTTCATTTCCCTTCTATCCCTTCTCCAGATATACTTTTCTCGTTCTTCCCCGACGCTTTAGATCCTCGATGTCTTTCTTTTGACCATTCCGTCCTTCAATGCACCGCTTTTGTGAGGTTCGCGAGTGGGCCACGTCACCCTTTTGGGTGAGAGGTAGAACCACGTGATCGTTGCTGTTCAAATTCAAACTCCGTCTTGAAACCGCCTTTTCGGAAAAGCGCCTGTGCGGAGGTCTGAGCGCAAGAGTCTGGACCATAGTCTCTGGAAGGTCATTTCATTAGAAGAAAGGTGAAGGAAAAAACTACACGCGCACCTCCCCCCCAACCCCGGGCTCAGCAGACAGGCAGGCCAGAGTATGTACACAATGAGCTGCTGCTGCTGGACTCTACTCTTTGGAATGTATGCGGGAGGGAAGCGTCTGGCAGGCTGCGAAGTGAGTTTACATGTGAAGTAGTGAAGAAATTTTGAGTGGAGTGATAGTCTTCAGAGAACACCGCCAGCCGAGAGCGATAATTTTTCTTTGCCACCTCCTCTTGTTGTTTCTTCCCGCTGGGACCATCACCGCGACCACCACCACCTCATAATCTCCTACTCTCCTTTCCGCCGTTCTCCTTTAGCAGAACTCCCCCAAAAGAGCAGCGAATCTCACGCCTGCTCAGCACAAAGGATCAGCAGTCACCTGTTCGTCCTTCCTCTCCCTCTCCTTTCCCTTTCCCTTAACCCCCCGCACCTAGATCGATAACACTCGCCCAACATGGTTAACTTCACGATCGACGAGATCCGGTACGTGGCTTCTTTGCCCTGTCCTGAGTCGCGCTCTGCTCCTCATACTGACTGGAATTGGTGTGCTTCCCCCTGTGCAGTGGCCTCATGGACAAGCCCACGAACATCCGTAACATGTCCGTTATTGCCCACGTCGACCACGGCAAGTCCACCCTGACCGACTCCCTTGTGTCCAAGGGTGAGTTCATTTGGCTGGCTCGAACGCAGGCATCTGCTGCTGCCTACAGATCCCACTGACCTTGTCTCTTCTGCATTATTCTTGTTTATAGCCGGTATCATTGCCTCCGCCAAGGCTGGGTGAGTCTCTGTCGTTGATGCCATGCGTCGATCAAAGCATTCAAACTGACCTTCTCTTCATCTTCCCGCAGTGACATGCGATTCACCGACACCCGTGATGACGAGAAGGAGCGTGGTATCACCATCAAGTCCACCGCCATCTCCATGTACTTCGAGATGGAGAAGCAGGCTCTCGAGGCCGTCACCCAGAAGACCGACGGCCCCCACTTCTTGATCAACTTGATCGACTCCCCCGGCCACGTCGACTTCTCCTCAGAAGTTACTGCCGCTCTCCGTGTCACCGACGGTGCCCTCGTCGTCGTCGACTGCATTGACGGTGTCTGTGTGCAGACCGAGACCGTTCTCCGACAAAGTCTGGCTGAGCGTATCAAGCCCGTCTGCTGCGTGAACAAGGTCGACCGTGCCCTCCTCGAGCTCCAGGTCGGAAAGGAGGACCTTTACCAGTCCTTCTCCCGTACCATCGAGTCCGTCAACGTCGTTATCGCCACTTACAACGACGAGGTCCTCGGCGAGTCTCAGGTATACCCCGAGAAGGGTACCATCGCGTTCGGTTCCGGTCTCCACGGCTGGGCTTTCACCCTCCGTCAATTCGCCACCCGGTACGCCAAGAAGTTCGGTGTCGACCAGTCTAAGATGATGGACAAGCTCTGGGGTGACAACTTCTTCAACCCCAAGACGAAGAAGTGGACCAAGAGCGACAAGGATGCCGATGGCAAGATCCTCGAGCGTGCCTTCAACATGTTCGTTCTCGACCCCATTTTCCGTATCTTCGACTCCGTCATGAACTTCAAGAAGGACGAGACCACCAAGATCCTCGAGAAGCTCGAGATCAACCTCACCTCCGACGAGAAGGACCTCGAGGGCAAGGCCCTCCTCAAGGTTGTCATGCGAAAGTTCCTCCCCGCCGGTGACGCTCTCCTGGAGATGATTGTCATCAACCTCCCCTCGCCCGCCACCGCCCAGCGCTACCGTGTCGAGACCCTTTACGAGGGTCCCCTCGACGACGAGTCTGCCATCGGTATCCGTGACTGTGACCCCAAGGGTCCCCTCATGCTCTACGTCTCCAAGATGGTCCCTACCACCGACAAGGGTCGCTTCTACGCTTTCGGTCGTATCTTCTCCGGTACCGTCCGCTCTGGTCCCAAGATCCGCATCCAGGGTCCCAACTACGTTCCCGGTAAGAAGGAGGACCTCTTCGTCAAGTCCATCCAGCGTACCGTTCTCATGATGGGCCGAACTGTCGAGCCCATCGAGGACTGCCCCGCCGGTAACATTATCGGTCTTGTCGGTGTCGACCAGTTCTTGCTCAAGAACGGTACCCTCACCTCGTCGGAGACCGCCCACAACATGAAGGTCATGAAGTTCTCCGTCTCCCCCGTCGTCCAGGTCGCTGTCGAGGTCAAGAACGCCAACGACTTGCCCAAGCTCGTCGAAGGTCTCAAGCGTCTGTCAAAGTCCGACCCCTGTGTCCAGGCATGGATTGCCGAGACCGGTGAGCACATTGTTGCCGGTGCCGGTGAGCTCCACTTGGAGATCTGCCTCAAGGATCTCGAGGAGGACCACGCCCAGGTTCCTCTCAAGATCTCGGACCCCGTCGTCGGTTACCGTGAGACTGTCCAGGCTTCTTCTTCAATGACCGCCCTCTCCAAGTCGCAGAACAAGCACAACCGTCTCTATGTCGAGGCACACAAGATGGAGGAGGAGGTTGCCTCTGCGATCGAGTCTGGCAAGATCGGTGCCCGTGATGACTTCAAGCTGCGTGCCAAGCTTTTGGCGGACGAGTACGGGTGGGACGTACAGGAGGCCCGTAAGATCTGGTGCTTCGGTCCCGACACGACTGGCCCCAACCTTTTCGTCGATGTCTCTAAGGGTGTTCAATACCTCAACGAGATCAAGGACTCGTGTGTGGCTGCGTTCCAGTGGGCTACCAAGGAGGGTGTATGCTGCGAGGAGAACATGCGGTCGATCCGATTCAACGTCTTGGATGTTACCCTGCACACTGACGCCATCCACCGTGGTGGTGGACAGATGATCCCCACTTGCCGACGTGTGTGCTACGCCGCCGCGTTGCTCGCTCAGCCCGGTCTGCAAGAGCCCATTTACCAGGTCGAGATCCAATGCCCGGAGACTGGTCTCGGTGGTATCTACTCTACACTGAACAAGCGTCGTGGACACGTCTTCCACGAGGAGCAGCGACCGGGTACGCCCATGTACACCGTCAAGGCTTACCTCCCCGTCGCAGAGTCCTTCGGCTTCAACGGTGACTTGCGCCAGGCTACCGGTGGCCAGGCCTTCCCTCAGTCAGTATTCGACCACTGGGAGACCATGAACGGTGTTGCCAACGACAAGACCGCAAAGTTGTACGAGCTTGTGCAAAAGATCCGCATTCGTAAGGGATTGAAGGAGGTACGTTCCATGCTCACGCATCTGTGCTTACATCCACTGGGTTTAACTGACGTCCCCTTTCCTTTCTCACCTCCAGGACGTCCCAGGGCTGGACAACTACTACGACAAATTGTGAAAATTTCAAAATTTGTCGGACGGTCCTTCATACTGGCTTTCTGGCCACGGGCAGTCAGTCGGCCTTCTCACGATATCCATCATTCCTTCTATTCTGTGCCATTCCCTGTCCACGAGAGCAATCACATTCTGATTTGCCTCTTGCTACATGAGCTTTACCCGTCATGCTGTTGTTTTGGGGCGTGGATTAATGGAAGCACTGAAGTCTGGATGAGCAATCGAGATTCGAGCGTGAGCATTGATTGAGCTTGCACGAGCGAGCGAGCGCGGTCGCGAGTGGCGACCTGTTCTCGTGACTCGTCACTCGCACGCAGACCCTAGCCACTAAACAGAGATTTGCGGATTTGCCTGATGCACTTTTGGGGTTTGCCCCACTGGTATGGAACGCCGTTTTGATCACCTTGTTGGTAACTTTGGTAGTTGGTTGCTGGTAACTGGTAACTACAAGGTGGGTGCCAGAAGTCTTTAAACACCAAAATAAAACCGCAACAACCACCATCACCAAAACCACCCATCCACTTCATCCACCCTGTACACTTTCATTTTCCAATCAATTACACACAGGCCTCGGCGCGACTATGCGATTATACGACTATTACGGCTATAGTCACATGCGACCAGTGTTCACCACATGTCATATATCAAGGCCCGGCAACTATTTCACTATGCTATACTTGGTATACTAATAGTGAAAACTAATAGTGAAACTTTCACTATACTATCTCGAAAAAATTTGACAAAAAAAAAATAGTGAACTTTCACTACGGTCGTCCGGAAAAAGTTTGAAAAGTTTAACTATTTTACGCCCTTTTTCCCCGATTTGCATGTACAACTTTTTGTGACTACCAGTCTTTGACGACACTAATAGTGACCGACCAGTCACTACGAGTGCCAACCAGTTCACTATCACAACTATTTTATTCTCTTTTGTCCGACTTCTTTCACTAGTTGCAGCAATTATTGCATGTCATTTCGGCGTCCAGAAGGTACTGTCCACTGTCCAACCTACTTACCCTTTCTTCCTGGTCACATCTTCTTGCTCTTTACACTGATTCACTGACACTTCTTCTATCTTCTGTGGGATAGAGCAATATGTCCAACTATGCGGAGCTGGAGGTCCAGCCTTTTTGTGAGCTGACGCCTGCTAATGTCAAGGTTATTCAAGCCCACGGTCTACGAAATTGTTGGCCGGATCAAGACTACAACTTCGACACCATCTACCCACGCCTCTTCTCTCACGAACACTCGCCCGCTGCGTCACTTTTGCAAGGACCACTGGAGGATCCTGATGACATTTCCATCGACTTGCGTGGCGCTGGTCCTTACGAACCGAAGGGAGAGGCCGCCCTGGCCCAAATTGTTTTCATGCATCTATCGAAACGATCACCTCGCACGGATGTCGGCATGTCGCTCTTCTTCGGCGTATTTCAGTTTACGCAGTTCCCGAACTCGCAATCCTTCTTCTCAAGCTCGACGCTGGCTTCGATAACGCGACCGCTCGCCGGACCCTCTTCCGCGGCGCATTATACGGACGCCTGACATTCCCGTTGGATCCTCAGGCTCTTCCTGAGTATGATGAGTTCTACGAGCTCATGGATGTCGATCAAGAGACGGATAGTGTGCCTGTCCGACAGGCTTTCCCTTCTCCTTCTCACGAGCTTCCAAGTACGTGGCTCGATTCTTTTCGACTATCCACGGTGTAAACCATACTGAACAAACGTTTGCGTCTTTCTGCAGTTCTTCCACGAGCGGAATACAGTGTTCCGCCTTTCGACTTAGGCGCCGTCGATGTCCTAGTCCATGTTGGGCTGTGCGATGACAGCCCGTCGATGATACGATGGAACAGCGGCTATCACCCACGTCTCCGTGGGTACCTCACGCTCACCGTCGCCAATTCCGCCAGATCCTTCAATCGACCCTGACCAGGACGTAGCCGATGTGTCCTGTTCCTGTACCCAGCGCACCACGTTAGACGTAGCGACCTCTCCGCTTCAACGACCCATCGATATTCCGGTGTGGAAGCGAACATCAGCCCCTAACACAGCTTCCCACGAGAATCCAACTGGTCAAGGATTGGAATCATCCAGCTTCAAGGTGCCGGAATCTTGGACAACCTGCGACAGATACGAGCGCATTGCTCAAATCTCGGGCGGAACGCACGGCAAGATCTACAAGGCGCGAGATTAGCTCACCGGAGGTACTGTGGTGGTAAAATGGGCTGCTTTGGTATCGGATCCATGCAAGCGGCCTACAGCAAAGTCGCTCAAGAGACACTCAGCGTTCATCAACGATCCAAAACCTGCCAAATTTGGAACATTACCGCTCGTGAAGGAGATTCAGCGTGCTGCTATGTAACTGCAATCGATTATGTTCGTCAGAGACGAATATGTGTTCGAAATAGTGATAACCAGTTGAAACTAGTTTTACATAGTTGCAAAGAGTTCAAACTAGTTCTAGATAGTTTGACATAGTCAAAAGTAAGTCCAAAGGTAGTGACATACTTCTGACTAGTAGTTGCAGGTAGTAACTTCTAGTGACTGAAAGCTACTATCAGTTCGCAACTAGTTACTTCCAGTTATTCTGTTCTACACGATAAATCACAGAGATGATGCCATGAGCTTTATTCACGCATTATATTGTCTGCACCCATCGGCATAGGCGAGGTCCATTCACAGGTGCGATTGATAAATGACATGACGAGTCAACGGATACATCTGCTGGCCACAAAGCAAGGTGATATATCATATACCCTTCTCTCTCGAGTTGATCTTGACCAAGTACTGGCTATTTTCTAGGCGAAGATCGTCTACTGCTACCTTCACGGCTGTGAAAACGACCACGGCGGAGCTGAACATGCTTGGATGATCTTGTCTTGCTCCTTGTCTGACGTCCGGAGTTGCGCTTGTGAAGTTCTTGCTGGCGCTGCTCGCGCTCGTACTCCTTCTTTTCCTTCAGAAGGAGCTTGACGACGAGGTCGGCCAAGAGCATCCCGACATCGCGCCAGTAGTAAGGGGAAAAGTAGGTAAACATGAGTGACGAGTACCTTCACGTATGCTTTACCGTATAGATGAGCTACTTACGTTGTTAGTGTTCCATGCTGCGGTGCCAAGGCGTTTCAGGAGGGTCGCGATGGATGGGATATCTAGAGAGCTCGAAGAGGGTGGGCGCTGGGACTCCTTCGCTTCAGCGAATGGAATGCGAGGGTCGCGAAGGTGCCTAAACCGCAATTGATGGTTCTATAGACCTCGAAATTGGCTGAGCATGGCAAGGTAATGCCACTTTGTGAAAGCTGAGGGCGAAAGCAAATAGAATCAGTAAGCGTCAATATCGCCCAAAGAGAGACGGGATATACTTACCCTTGAATGGTAACCCTTGAATGAAGCGAGTGCGCTGCGCGAGACGAGAGCGTATAGACCAGTGTGCAAGGACTGGAGGAAGCAACTTCGGAGCAGACGACGGTGTGACAAATGATGCTGGGTGTTAGGGTCGTATGGGATAGAGTTGAGATGGGATGAAATATGGAATAGGGATGATGATAGATCCTGGGCTGGAGAGATCGGCTTCCTTCATGGCACTGAAAAAGGTTGACCAGCCCTTGCGCCGTTTGTTCACCAGGGAAAGCTTGTCGAGGTCATGTCCGGCATTACCGATGGTGTAGGTGTCCGGTCCGAAAAGAAGTTGGCCAGCGATCTTGAACACCTCCCGGTCTTGGTCTCCCGGAGAAAGCTCGCCAGCGGGTGAGGCATCAGCATCCGCAATTGCCTTCTGAGCGAATGCAGGAAGCTGTCGACCGATTGCCATCAGTGTGTGACTGTGTGAGTGAGAAAGTTGAAAGTCTGAGAGTTTGAGAGTGAGGAAGTAGAAAAGCCTGTGTGTTGTGAGGAGAAAGAAGGGGGAAGATTGTCGAGACGCGGAAAGGGAAGAAGACAAGGTGACATTTTGTAGATGAGATTGGCGTCCAACAGTGCCTCGAGATGGTAATGGAGGTTGCGAGGAAGACAGACGGATCTCATCCCAGACCACGGTGCTTGCAGCTGGCGCAGGCTGCATTTCATCTCAACTTGTCAAAAACTCTTCGGCGAAGAGTGGGATAATAGTAACTCTTTGTGTCACCGAAATCGGGCCGGCTTCGTGAACATGTGATCATCCACGTGGCGGAGCCACGTGGCCCGGATAGTAACTACTAGTTACTCTTATGACTATCCGTCACTTTCACTTTCACTTTCTTCTTCGTGACAAACCTCACTTTCACTTACACTTTCACTTTGTTCAAAAAAAGCATCACTATTATCACTTGCCGAGCCTTGTCATATATCACATATTCCTAGCAAATGTCATGTCATATGACATATGACAATTGTCCGTCCAAAACTCCAAAGTCCAAACCAAATGTGATGTCATATGATCAAATTATATGACAAATATGATCATATTCCCCAGACTTTAGTATGGGGTTCAGAACCGGTTTTCTTCTCGGCCGAAAGCTCATTCGCAACAATTCCTTACAAAGTACCGTTTTTCCTCAATA
The DNA here is from genome assembly GCA_009428295.1 of Tilletia walkeri. NCBI lineage: Eukaryota > Fungi > Basidiomycota > Exobasidiomycetes > Tilletiales > Tilletiaceae > Tilletia > Tilletia walkeri. The sequence goes on from RDSH01000034.1 coordinate 87,142, forward strand.
AGTAGTCCTTTTACACTTAGACATAGGGGGGTGGTTTTGCGATCCCCTCCCCCTCTCAGAATTTCAGCAACGTATGTGTCGTATTCGTTCTATAAAGGCGTCAATGTCGTGTGGGCTTCGTTGGGGAGGGGGGCCCTCCTCGGCCGAGCTTCAACCGTCGTTGCGCAACGACAACTCTCCCACCTCACATCTTCAGCAGCAAATCAAAATACACAGCAATACTAACTCTTCACCAAATGATTTCTTTCCGATGCGGACAAATGCTCAGGCTTCATATGTACAGAGAGTACCACCTTGCCGAATTCCAGACTGCCTTGTGTTGTGAGCAAAGGTGTTATTTCTGAACCTCCGGTTCAGATCTGATGGGTTTGTCCCCTACCCTTTTTGAGCTGGACTGACGCATACGTTGGCCGAGCCTCACTTTCCTCGGCCGAGATCTTCCTCACTAGTCACTACCTTCACGTGACTTTGACCAGAACCACTCATCCTACAAGTCAACGCGCCCACTGTCCATACATTATCGCATCGTCTCTGTTCCTCCTCAGTCTGTTCTCATCTATTCTCTCTCCCTGCCCGTCTCTTTTTCCTCTGTGGACTATCTGTTTATACTGAGGCCTTGGCGAGGTCGCGAGAAGTGTGGTCAAAGTCAGAAACTCAGAAGCATGAAACTCGTTCTGGTGGGAAACCACAGCCGACCACTGCACTCATTGTGGGTCTCAGATTCTTATGTCGAGCACCTCCTTAAGTCACTCTGGACGTGAACAGTCAGTACATCGCATAGGCCACATAACTTCACCTTCAGCTCTGGTTTGAGCTCTGAATGCATATGTACACAGACAAAAGTAGACGCTCCCAACTGATTTTTGATTGGATATTTACATTGTGATTTGTGACAGTAAGGGTTGCAAGTTCGCAACTTGCAGACACATCACACATGGCCCATGCAACTTGTGGGCATGAGACCTTCAAACCCTGACCCCAGCGGTGGTTCAGACTCCCGCCCGCTTGTCGGCTATCCTCCCGAGTCCTGGTGAATGCATGCACAGGCAAAAGTGTTGGTTCAAGCTGTGGTTCCATGAAAACGAAGGCTCCGAGGTCTGCCAGCGCCGCACGCCCGCACCACTCATCGCTCACCACTCACAGAGTACCTGGGTGAACCTCAAAGCAAGCAAATATCTTCGCCAACACATTCAATTTCCAGACGGAAAAGTGTGAAAGCAAGACGATTGAAAGAGGTATCCTACTGTCACGTTAGGATTGTCGTTTATAATGTGCAAAAAGAAGTTGTGGTGGATGCATCCACACCCACCGGAGGTGTCGGTTTTTTTTTTTTTTTTTTTTTTTTTTTTTTTTTTTTTTGGTTCTCATGGCCGACCTTGTCGGCCCGACGAGGGTGACATCGCACAAAGACCCACAAGTGATGAGAGCAAAATCAGAAATACCACAAAGCATCACAATCACTTCTCGGGGGCAATTGAAGGGTGGCGCAGCCACCCTGATGTTGCTCCCTCTGCAAGTTATGGTGAATGCATTCACACCCACAAGTGTATCCACACAGAGGTGTCGTTTTTTCCTTTTTTCTCATTGTTCCTTGGTTTTTCCTACTGCAGGCCTTGTCGTTCCGACAAGCAAGACAATTGACAAGTGACAATGCATCACCAGTCTGCAGTCACCACAGCAAATACAGAATTAACACAAAGCATAACAGTCAGTTCTCGGGGGCAATTGAAGGGTGGCGCAGCCACCCTGATGTTGCCTCGCACAAATAGTTAATTCACTGCGCTTCTAGTCTTTTTTGAGGGTCACAGAAGTCTGGGGAAGACTCTTGATCTTCAGTCAAGGTCACTATGACATGTCATATTTGTCATATTTTTTGTGATATGACATGTCATATTTCTCATATCTTTCTCATGACAAACATGACAATTTTCTCATCACGTGACTGATCTTGGTGCGTGTTTTCACCGCCGCTTCCGCGATGCGACGCGAGATCACGCGACGCGTTGAGTTGTTCGACCCAACGTCCCCAGCTACCTCTCAAAAAAACTAGGGTGCAACACCGTGTCGCGAAAATTGGCTGGGGGGGCCAGCCCCCCCAGACCCCCCAACCTAACTCTTCACTAAGTTATCTCAACATATTCCCTGAGTTTTCTAACGGGTGCTCACGCACCCACTAACCCTAAACTAAACCTAACTGTACTCGCTACGCGCTAACCCAGCGACCAAGTTCTCTAACCCAGCGACGGTGTGCAAAAATGAAAAAAAAGAATGGATGAAAACAGTGGGATTCGATCTGACTATGTATCACGATCCAGACTCTCGAGGATGAGATTTGGAAAATGACTCCAAAAAGATGACTTTTGGTGAGAAGAATGACCACGAATTTGGGGTCCTGACGAGATGAGTCGAAATGAAGGACTAGATGCAAGGATGTGATCCAAGTAAAAGGAAGGAGCCTCGTAGGTCGTGCCAGAAGGTGAAAGAAGTGAGAAAGTAAGGTCGAGAGGAGTGCCGAGTGTGTCGGAAACGATAACGACGAGGGACTTGAGAGTCGGTAAAAGAGGTAAGAGCAAACAAGAGGGTTTGGAGATTTCTTCCTAGCACGATCCGGACCGCCCATCATGTCCACGACACGGACGACGGTGCCAAATCCCCCTTCGCCCAAAACCTCGGCGTTCTTGCCTGCTCGGTATCGGTTCGTGCCGACACGCCATTCGAGGGGGGGCGCCCATGCCCCATGGTACTGAACCTATTGATCGCGCGAGACAAAGTCAGGGAGAAAAGAATGAATCAGAGAGCTGTTCTGTGTACTGAATGAATCAGGAGCAATGACTCACGACGAGAAGTAGTTGCAACCTGCTCCTCCTCTTTGTGCTTCTCTCCTTCATCGGAGACCGAATCGGTGTCGTCGCCGTCGACTTGAGGCTCCTGGTCCGACTCATGGCGTTGTCGCTTGTGGTGTGCAGAGCCGTCGTCTGTGGGGGACGCGGCGCGCTTGATGAGGGCGGCCATGTGGTGATTTCAGATTTTTCTGGGGAGAAATAATTGGACGATGCGGGAGAAAAACGGTGGGCACTGGACCGGCCTTTTAATTAATTATAAAATCTGGCGTATTCCAAATTGGGCTTCAAGATTTAAGCTCTCTGCTCTGATAATTGTGATATTGATGACAAATATGATCATATGATATATGTCAATATGATAATTGTGGTGGAGCTGCTCAAATTTGTGATATTTTTGTCATATTTTGTCATATATGACATCGGTTGCGCCAAATATGATCATATGACAAAAAAATGTTTGAATTGTCATATTTGCCATATTCTCATATGACATTTTTCTGTCATATTCTGTCATATGACAAATAGATCATGTCACATGACAAAAAATGGTGAACACTGCATGCGACTATGAGCGACTATAGTCATCGTCGTAGATAGTCGGTCTTAAGACTATGACTATGACTATGCCCTGGAGAATCAACGACTATAGTCTAAATAGTTGCTGCTGTTCGATGTCAGGCCGTTTCGGCGCTATAGTTTGACTATAGTCCAGTTATAGTTGACAATCTTCACGACTATAGTTGCAGTATCACCGCAGACAGTGACTATAGTCGCCAGTAAACGGCTATAGTCACGAAGAGGTACGACTATAGTCAAACTTCAATAGTCTGACTATCGTTGGTGTAGATGTGTGGTGCGACAACTGCGGACTATGGATTTTTCATAGTCCGACTATAGTCACGATCGTCGCGTAAAAAGTCAGACTATAGCCAAAATAGTCGCAGAACGGAGTCCGCAACGACTATAGTCGACTATGGGACTATAGTCAGACTTACGACTATGACTATTTCGGATTTTCAAAAAACGTCTACGACTATGACTATGACTATGGTCTATGCCCAAAAACGTGCGACTATTGTCGTAGCCGAGCTCTGATTACACAATGAAATCTCCTTCTAGCCCTTCTAAATCACCGCTGACGCCCTCCAAGCGCGGTCGCATCCAGGCTCTGGTCGAAGCTGGTCTCACATATCGGCAGATGGCCAAAAACAAATGGGCTGCTCACCGGCCGCCGGGTACCATTACCAACACAATGAACGCTGGAGGAGCACAAAATCTCATTACAACAACTAACAAGCCCCGCAGCGGCCGTCCTCGGCGACATAGTGCACGAGAGCAACGTATGGTGCTGCGCTATGTGATATTGCGCAAGTGGAAAACGTGGCGGCAGATCTCGAATATTTTACGGAAGCACGGCCTCGTCGCTAGCGCATCTACAATCAGGCGTATCGCCCGCAGTAATGGCATTCAACGCTACATAGCCCGGGACCGCCCTGCCCTCAGTGCTGTCGCTGTCACAAAGCGAAAAGCGTGGGCCAAGAGCAATAAAACGACTGACTGGCGGCACATTATATTCACCGACGAGTGCTAGCTGGACACCTCGAACCTCAGGCGCAAGCCCTACGTCAGCCGGCTTCGTGGGACAGCTACTCAGCCGTCTAACACTTCTAGGAACTTTAGGAGTGCTCGCAAGACGGTTATGATATGGGCAGCTATAAGCCTATAACGTACGGAAAATAGTCCAAGCTGGTCCGGGTGTCGGGAACTAGCGCTGGCAGGGTCAATTCACAGCGACACATAGACGAGGTGCTCAAACCGGTTTACCGGTTCTACGCCCATTCATACTAAAGTGCGAGCTAGAGGACCTATCCCCCTACAAAGTGGTAGAAGATAACGCCGCCAGCCCGCCATACACAATTCCAAGCTCACAAACCACTTTCGCGAGCAGGCGGGAATTTTTCGCCATGTTCACCCTCCACTAAGCCCTGACATAAATCCTATCGAAAAGGCCTGGCGCCTCCTAAAGGCCCGCCTGCGGGCGCGCTACCTCACCCAGGCCTCGCCCGACGCACTTTGGGCAGCGGCAGAAGAGGAATGGGAGAAGATTGATGTCCATCATCTCAACAAGTACATCGACGACATGCCCCGGCGGGTCAAGGTCATGCAGCAGCGCAAAGGCCTTTTTTCGGAATGAATTTTGTTTCCTCATGTTTCTTATCACTGTAGCTAGCACTTTTTCTAAGATCACTTCCTTGGTTTGCTTTCAATTTATGATGGTTGATTGACGATGTTGTTGTGTGCTACGTGCTTGGTGGTGGTTGAATGTTGATTTTGGTTGGTGTTTAAAGACTTCTGGCACCCACCTCGTATGTGGTGAGAATCGGCAGCAGGAGTTAACAAGACTTTCACGAGACTATGTGAGACTGGAAATTTCCTGACGGAAGAGACCTTAGATATATCATTCTTTTTTCCATTCAATGATTACCGGTCCGATGACTGGATCCGTCACTGAGGGACGCTGGAAAAGTCACCAAATTCCAATGTCCCCCAGCAGGAAACCTCAAAAAAAATGAAAATTCTGACAAGCAGGGGTAAAATCAGCCCTCGGGGCATGGTAAGGGGCCAGAAGGGTAGCCCTTGTCGACGACCTCCTACCTGTGAAGTCTGTTTGCGCGCCGGCTAAAGATGTCGCTCATCTCCGCCAGGTCTGCGGAGATTTTCTCCCTCCGCCTCATTTTGACAAAATCTCCGCCTGTGGAGCTCCGCTTTTCTTCCGCGGAGATGTGGCGCAACTCCGCGAGATCTCCGCCAGGTCGGCGGAGGAAATTGCGGAGATAGGGGGAGGCAGACAACCCGGCTAGTTTAATTTTTCATATCTCCGCGGAGCAGAGCGTCACCTAATGTCGTCAACACGGCGGAGACGCGGAACTCCCTGGCGATTTGGCCATCTCCGCCTCGTCTCCGGCGGAACTCCCCTCTTCCGCAGCGTATGGTGAATCAGATAATCTGGTCCACCGTTTCGCCTCATTCAAGCCTCATCCGAGCTGCTCCAACAGTGTTTCTCACGCTCCGGCGGAGATTGAAATTTATCTCGTACGAAAGACCAAAGAGGATAGGGAAAAATATTTTCTGCCCTCCAGGTCTGCTCTCTGTCTGTCATCTTGAGGGCTTGAGGCTCACACCATACTGTAACGCTCTTCCGGTATCATGCCTGGTGAGTGGTGACAGCATGAATTTGCGTGACGCTTCCGTTCGCAAACTGCCTACCCGGTTCGCTGATGCCGCGCTTCCAAGCTCCGCCGGAGACACTAGCTCCAAATCTGACACGCTTCCGCCCTCGATCTCCGGCGGATCCGCTCCGAAGTCGATCGCGCGGGGTAGTTCCCCAATCACTCCTGGGCCTCCGGCTGACTACGAGCCTCCATCCTCCGGCAGAGCTACCCCAACAGCAGCGTCCTCAGTTGCTGCAGCTTTCGCGGAAGTCAACCGCGACATTCCCCTAACATCATCCATCTCCGCCACGAAGGCACCCACACCAGCTCCACTTTCAGCTTCTACTCCTGCGAAGACTGGGACGAATTCCGCCAAAGCCTCTCACAAAGACGCTCTCGACGACGTCGTGCCAGCATCGGACGCCGAACGAATCCTTCTCTCACCTTCCGAAGACGCCGAAGAGCAACTTGAGATACCCACATCTGCGCAGCGCCCTCGCCCCAGGATTTACGTTCCTGCCAAGCCATCTCCTGACCCGCAGCCTTCTGGTGCTCAAGAAACTTCCACAAGTCGCCGATTCCAGCCTGACCGGGACACAGACTTCTTTTTGCGCCGCAAAGTAGCTCGCAGCATCGAGACGAACCCGCCTGCTCATTCTGAGGCAAAGCTGGACGACACAGACGATTCGAGTTTGGATAAGGCATACGAACCCTAAGCCAGAGAAAAGTTCCCTCAAGAAGGCGCCTCAACGCATTCAGAAGCAGGTTGACCAGCAGCCAGAAGACGATGATTCCGAGGAGGACGTTGTAGATTTGACAGGATCAAGTCCGGCACGAGCTCAAAGGATCTCGCCAACGAAGCAACCAACTCCGCAAGCCAGCACCTCCAAGTGAGCGGTTGGAGTCCAGGTTCGGCAATGGGCTTGGTTTGCGCGGAAGCTCCGGCACAATACTCGTCTCCGCGACTCGTTCCAGCAGACCTGCGCGCTCTTCAAGCTTCCAGAGCCTTACTATCTGATCCGCGATGTGGCATCTCGGTGGAATAGCACGTTCGAGATGGTGGAAGGGGACTGGTTCTGTGGGAGGCGATTATCACGTGGAAGGAGCATAACCAGAGGCTCATTCCCGTCAAGTATCGGCTCAAGCGCGCACACAAGTCGCCGTTCAAGCAGCTCATCAAGCTACTCAAGCCGCTCAGCGATGCCACCAACAAGTTCTCCGAAAACTTTTCTCCCGCCATCGCGGATGTCGTAGGGACCTTCGAAGAGCTCGACGCCAGCTACAGCGCCTTCGAAGAAGACGAGGACCTTCCGAACGCGTGGAGAGAAGCAGCCAAGCGTGCCAGTGCCGTCTGCGCGACATACTATGGGCTGGCTGATGATACGAAGATAATAAGATATACTATCTTGCTGTCCTCTTACACCCAAACATGCGTCCGAAGTTCATGAAGCCCGCAGGTACCTTCGATTTCAGAAACCGAAGTATTTGATGCATGCCAAGTGGCCAATCTCCGCATCGACATCAACTCGAGCTCAGACCTCAGTGACAACCCCTGTCGAGCGGTTCCTAGACGACAAGGTCGACATCGACCATGAAGAACGTGAACGCTCTCTTCTCACCCAACTCACCCGGCTTCATCCTCACATCTTCAATACCAATTACCATTGTATCGCCTATTTGTGGAATGGCACAGCGGCTCAAAGCAATGGAAGACGAGCTTCATGCTACGGGCGAAGACGGTCCTCTGGCACGTACGGAGCAGACTTGCACCAAAACGCGATTGGGCAACGGAAGATCAACATTTCACATGACTTGCTCATGGAACTTATGGTCTTATGGCGATGGGCTTTACGGACCAAGACTGTGCAATCTTTCTCGGCTGCTCCGTGCCGACACTCCGACGACGACGCAAGGAGGCCGGTATCGAGAAGTGGAGCGACAAGCACGTCAGCAACGAAGACCTCAACCAGCCACCGGGTGAGCAATGTTATCAGTTTTAATGGGTGTATCGCAGTATCTGCCTATCTGGAGTGGGTATGACTTATGAGCAGGCTCGAACGGAGAAAAAAAGGCGACACTGGGCCGTGGACGGAAGATCTTGGGCACTGGACGTCTGGACAGGAGTCTAAAGATGAACAAGAAGGAGTCAGGTACTCTGGTGTCAGGAATGTTATGGTTCAGGCATGCAGTTGTAGAGGCAGAGGTCAGCCACTGACACACTTACGTCGTATTTGTTGTGAATTCAGATTTTGCGTCGACTAAGGACCATGCGCAGCCGTTCTGTTGGAGAACGTGGCACTATGGGCGCCCTGAAGAGCATCGGAATCAATATCAGCAGGGCAAGAATGGGAAGAGCCATACAATCTCTCGATCCGATCGGATCCAACTCACGATGGGCAAAACATCTGAAACGTCGGGAACATTATGTTCCTTTCGTGAACTCCCTGTAGCACATCGACGGGCATCACAAATTGATCAAATGGAGAATCATCATTCACGGTGATCGGTGTCATTGACGGTAAAGGCAGGCTGGTCACTTACGTTCGAACGGCTGGAAACAATCGTACACAGACGGTCGGAGATCTCTTTAAGTCTTTACGGCGGCAGTTGCGGAGTGGGGCTGGCCAAGTCGAGTTCGAGGCGATCACCAAGGCGAAAACCTGACGGTCAAGGCGTTGATGGAGACGCATCGAGGTGAGCCGTGACAACAAGAAGTGAAAGAATAGAACAAAGTCAGTAACTTGAGCTGACTTTGGGATGCCTTCTGTTCAGGCCAGGGACGGGGGTCCTTTATACAGGGCAAGTCTACTCACAATCAAAGAATTGAGAGGCTGTGGGTGGATGTTCAGAAATGGACGGTCACAAAATACCGCAAGTGGCTTCAGTATCTGCAGTCGGAAGGGTTACTGAACGTAGAGTGTGACGTACATTTGTGGGCGCTACACTTCGTGTTCCTTCCACAGCTTAACGAAGAACTGGACTACTTCGTTGGAATGTGGAATCGACACAAAGTTCGCACCAAGGGACTAGGAAGCCTGTCACCGGAGCAAATGTTCACTTTGGGTCAGCTCCAAGGCATGGAAATTCCTCAAGCATCAGCTATTACTCACGAGCTACGAGATCTTGTTCTGAGATTTGGTGAAACAGGGGCATGGGATGCAGCTCGACGTGGATACGATGTCGGGCTACTCGATGAGTAAAAACGACTGACGATGATGGCGGCGGGAAGCGAGTCGGTTGGATGGGACGACTGGGAAGCTGAAGGGATGGTCGATGAGGGTAGCCAAACGCAGCCACACGTCCAGGTCGACAAGATCAGTGAACGCGTTCCAGATATCTTGAATCAAGAGGAAACTCACAGGACACAGGTACCTCAGCCAATTCCCTCCCGCCGCCCCGCTTCCTCCTCCGAATGACTTTGGTCTTGGCTCCTACCTGTCGGTTCTGGAAGCGATCGGAAAAATTGTGTAAACCATGATGTCACTTGTCAGCAACTCGGTCTAATGCTAGTGTCTAGCTTTTGAGCTTACTGATCACTCGTCGTCTCGTACCGATCCGACATTCAGACCGCAGTTGTGCACTGGATCGCACAGGGGGCGTTGACGCTTGTCGACCTTTGCCGTTTGCGCTTCTTGGTTGTGGTCTTAGATTCGGTCGTGGTGGTACACGTACTGACGTGCTTGCACTAGCGACAGTGTTGGAGGAGATTTTCGGGGTGACCGGACCAGGGAATCGGGAATAAATGCCGGCAAGTCATGCAGAACCAGTCTTTGTCGATGAATCACGCGGAGTCTGCGCATGACCGGTGACGCCATATGCCGCAGTGAATACGATCGCAACCGACCATCTGTAAGAAGGCCCAAAGGAGTCAGCGATGGAGAACACGTAGACGATTCAGACCTTGGGGGAAGCTCACATTCTCCACGCCATCAGGCTTGCCACAGGAGCAGAACCCAGGCTCAGCCTCAGAAGAAGACGACTCGTCCGTTGAGATTCCCGACGAAGCAGCGCCTGTAGTGTTGTAATATGAGGCTCAACCAGTATGGCACCTCATCGGGCAATGCCACATGGTCATACTTTCGCTTTCTGGAGTAAGACCACGTGGCTCTCATCTCAGCTCCACTTAGTTTCCTTCTCTTTACCACGTATCACTTCAAACTCCGCTCCCGAGCAAAGTTTCTTCACCATCCTGTTCCTCTTCTCTTCCTTCTATCTTACAATCGTGCGCAAGTTTGCATCACAGGAAGAAGAATAGTGATCCTCGTGGTATCTCTCAATCACACAGATGAGTACCCGAGGTAGTCACTGGCTAGGGTATGTATATCAACAACATGTAGCGCATAAGACATCAATCAGTATCATTGGACTTCGTCGTCGTCGTGCTTCCAGACCAAGCTGAGGCCTGAGCGCTCGCAAGTCGTATTCCTCAAATGAGTTACCTTCCATGATGACCTCCTCTACACCGTCTTCACCAGCGAGATCAGCGGGCTCTTTCTTGACAGAGTTCGGGCTGTATTCTTCTTCATCCACTGTGTAGTGTGCAATTCCAGAGTAGGCAGACGGAAGAAGCATTTTTGAGGTCAGAATCCAGAAATCAGAGCTTAGCCATGACCACTCGGTGCTTCTACTCATATCTGGAGAGTCGGTGCATGAGTTCTCATGCGCATCAATAGTCGCTGTTGCTTTTGTTCGCACAGACGACGCAGGTCTTGAAGTCTAGTTCGGCCCCAGTGAAGCTGTCGACGTCGGCAAAGTCGTCGAGAAGTCCAGGGTTGTCGTCGTTGGAAATTACTTCGCCAAAGGCAAAGAAGAGAGGGTCGTATCTCAAAAAATTCTGCCTGCTCTTGACCAAGATGAAGCACCCGCGCTTGTTGAGTCGGGTAGCCCACTCCACTCCGGTCAGATGTTGAACCGGATGGTCTTCTGGGCCCTCAGTCATTAGCCTGTGAGTACCCTTGCAGCCGTATCTGAAAGCGAAAAAGTTGTCAGGTTCACTTCTCGTGAGTTGCAGAAGGGCCTGGAAGATCAGTTGGATGACACTCACTCATATCCAATCTGACCGTCGGTGTGAAGGCTGTGGCCCTGCTTGGCACACTCTCGAGAAATTGCCGCGTCGAGATCTTTGGCAGTCGCGGTCTTGCTGATCAGAGGGCGAATCCGCAAGCGCTCATCTTCGACAACTCGTTCGAAGTGGTCTTGTGGTGCCCAGTATGCATTGCTCTTCCGAGGAGTCGACGGTCCTTGATTAAAATGATTCCGTTCTTGAACGTGATTGGGCTGCTTTGTGCTGCACTTGCTTTCGAGCCCGTACCCCCTGAACCCGATGCATCCGATTGTCTTCCTTGAGGCAACTTCCCCTGTGCGATGCTCTTGAGTTTACCGAAAGGAGCTGAGAGGTCGGCAGCGGCACTGATCTTGACGGGAGCGGAATGAACGGTCCCGCGGAAGCCAGGAGCGGACGAGCCAGAGGTGCTGGAATGGTTTCCTGGAGATAAGCTTAAAGCTACGCGGGTTGGAACTTTGAAGTGGGAAACGCAGATAGACCACGAACCCTAAGGCGATCCAAAAAAGGGCCAGGATTGGAACGAGCAAAAGAATGGTCCGAGGATGTTCCCGAGCTCGAGTAGAACCTGCTGGTCATAGCTGCTCTTGAACGGTTGAAAGAATATGTGTCAATCGTCAGCACAGTAGCCGAATGCCCGAATGATAGATCATAGCATAGCATCATAGAGAATGTCGCATGAGACATACCAGAGGGGGAAAGGGAGCGGATGGAAACATTTTAGAAGCATCTTCCAGGGTCTTGATCCGCATCTTGGATCTATCAAGCTCGGTGCGAAGCTCAGAGACCTCTCTGCCGATGCTATCACGAACCAGACTCTCGAGGTCTAGACTCTAGAGAGGGCAAGTGAGGGATAAGAAAGATGTATGTAGCTGTAGCAAAGTTGTAGCAAAGTTGAAAGAGGAAAGAGAGATGCCTGGTAGGTCGTGCCAAAGGCAAAGGACAGAAGAGGAAGAGGTAGAAAGTAGAATGTGTGTGTATGAGAGAGAAGCGAGAGGAGAGAGGAGGTGTCGGAAGCGGTACGACGAGGAGCTCGAGAGTCGGTGCAAAGGGCCAAAGTTTCAAAGACGAAGTTTCAAAGATTTCAAAGAGGAGATCGTAGAGGTGTGATAAAACGGAGAAAGAAGAAGAAGTGTGATATCTGGAGAGAAAGAAGAGGAAAGGGAAGAGTGATAAAGTGATAGTCGCTTGAGGGATTCTAAATATAGACAAGAAAGAACAGACATGTACTTAAGAGGGAGCGAATATCCAAGCGGATGAGAAGAGGAAGAGAAGTGTTAGGAAAGACCTGGTACTTGGTAGATGAGAACGAGAAAAGGGGTTAAGGGGCAGGACAGCAGTGTGCTGGGTTGCGAGGACGAGGTCGAGGGCCGAGACATGGTTGTTGGGAGAGATGATGATGTGGAGCGTGAGGGTGGTGGCAGAGGCGTAGTTCTGAGGTCGGAGCCGAGGGCGGAGCCAGAGGATAGTTGAGTCTAAGGGGTCTTGGTGCTGGTGTCTTGGACAGGGTCATGACAGATGCGCTCGATGGTGACCATAGGATCCTCGACTGCGGTGAGCATCTGCAGGATTTGGAAATAGGATATGTTAAGTGTGTGCAAAGCCATATTGACGTTGAAGCTGCGTGAGGACTTACTTGACCGAGATCATTGTCGTACGAGAAAGTCTCGTGGCTTGCGTTCATGTTGGTGATTGGTGACTGGTGTGTCATTATCGACGATTATCCTGATACATCCGTGATCCGGTAGTCGGGGCAACAGCATTCAGCAATGGCGGTCAGAGGAGCGCGAGGAGAAAAGATGTCCAGAACAGAGATAATCCGAGTCCCCGAGTGGCCGGCGATTGCAAACAAAGGATGTGGAGGTAAACAGAATTGGGCAGATACCAGGGTCAGTGAGGTCATTCGTCTTACGAGCTGAAAGCCGCTTTCACAACAGTACTCACATAACGCCAGAGACGAGCGACAAATTGAGTATCGAGACCCGAGAAAAGCAGGAAGAGTTGGGCGGCGGGCCGGTAGCAGATTTCCGTCATTGAGGGTAGACATGAGAGGGAGTGCGGACCGGGGACCGGAGGGCGGAGAGCGACGTGTGAAGAGAGTTTTGGGTGGCAGGGAGGCACAGATCAAATGATCAACAGGTCAGACGGGAGCGAGGAGGTCGAGGAAGAAAAGCAAAAGAGCAAAAGAACTAGGTTTAAAGGTCTGTGTAAGATGACTGATGACCTGTATGGAAGATCGGCAGAGAAGAGGAAGAAGACTATATAGAAGTCGAAGAGAATAGAGAAGAGAGTGATTATGGAGCAGGTTGCATATGGAGCGGTGCGTAAAGAGCGGAGAGCAGAAGATGCGAGCTGTGTAGTGATTAGATTCTGCAGGAACTACTAAGAGAGCACGTACAGTTGGTGGCGTATTTATATATATGAGGTGTCGGTGAAGGAAGAAGGGGAAAAGAGCGCAAGAGAAGAGCGTTGCGCAATGAAAGGGAAGTAGCGAGGAACTGAGAGAGCACGTGGAGTGGTGAGTGGTGTTTCGGCGATTAGGAGTAGCAGTGAGAAGAGGAAGAAGGCAGAGAGAATGGAGAAAAGAGATAAGATAAGATAAGATAAGGAGAGCCGCTCTGATCCTCTATCAGCGCACCTCTAATGCTGAAGTGAACGTGACAAAGTCTTCCTTCCGGCTGGTCGGCGCCCCGTCCACGGCAGACATGCCTGCCGCCATGCAGCTTGTAGCTGCTCTCTCCGCTTCGGGCCTCGCTTGCACAAATGGGCGTCCATTCCTGACTCATCTCGGCCATCCTATCTCCCTCTCTTCTACGCCTCCCCTCGAGGCCATCGTTGAGCGATTTGCCGCCATTCGGGCTCGGGCACTGTGCTTCCCGACTCTGGGCGTTCCTCTGCTTGCGCGTATTCAGAAGGCGAAGCAGTTTCTGACCTCTCGTCTCTGGCACTCAATCGCTCTCGGCCCCCTTCCGACTGACTTTGCTGACCTTTACTTCTCCGCCCTCGCCCCCTTCCTATTTGCCCCCACCACCCTTTTCCTCTCCCGCACAGACCTGACACATCCCCGCTTGCTTGGGGGCTGGGGTCTGCTCGATCCAGACCATATGGCCACCGCCCTCGGCCTTTCTTTCCTACGACGTTACCTCGCTGATGAAGGCCCGGTCGGACAATGGCTTCGCTTTGGCCTGACCTCGGAGCTTCGCCGTCGTGTCTCCGCCCCGCCCGCCCGTCTCCTCGTCCGCTCCGGACCCTCTTTCACAGCCCTCCAGCACGCTGATATGCGCGCCGAGGGTCTGTTCGGGCGACTCCTCCACGCCCTGGCGACGGTCGACCTCGGTATCTCCGCCGATTGGACCTCGCTGCCCGCCTCGGCCCTCGTCACCTTGCCTTGGCTGCTGGCCTGCCCGACCCTCACTCTGTCGAATCAGCGCCTGGTCACCTACTCCCGGTCCGGCTGGATCACTCTTGGTGACATCCTTTGGCTGGGTCCTCTTCCTCGGCCCTCCTCCCTCCTTATCGGTCGCGACGAACGGCGTAGCCCTCCCATACGCTCCCCGTCTTCCCGGGGGTGTCCCCTCCCTCCCCTGGGAGGATCTCTGGACGGCTATGCCCTCTGGCGTCTCCTCCGCGCTGGCCACCTACGCTCTCCCCAGCCCGTCGCCTTTCCGCCTCCCCGGCCCTTTCTCCCCGGAGACCTTCGCTCTGCGACCCTCCGCTGCTGCCTGGCTGCCTATGACCCAGGATCCCGCCGACCCGGCCTTCCCCTGGCACCTTTTGACGGTCGGCGGGCACTCCCTGTCCTCCGTCTCTCCTGCCTGCGTGCGGAAAACCCTCAGCATCTCCACGCCGCGTGCCCCGCGCTGGACCTTTCCTGCCCCAGCCCCACCTGCGTTTTGGTCCCAGGTCTGGTCTGAGTTCGACGCCTCCCCTCTATCTGTCGACCTTCGTTCTGCCTGCCTTCTTGTCCTAGGCCGCAACCTATGGACTTACCGCCCCAAAGACGCCCTTTGCCCCGCTGGGTGCCTAGTCCCTGACTCTCCTTCCCAGGCATATGCACTTGCCCGGAGGCATTAATGGTATGGCACGCCTGCCTCCCCCTCCTTCGAGCCCTGGGTATCTCGGCCTCCCTCACCTTTGCTCCCTTCGAGATCGTGGGAGCCTGGCCCCACCTGTTAGGGCTCCGTCCGCGCATTGTCCTATAGCGGAATGTCGTCCTGGCGACCATACACACGGCCCGCGTAGTCGCCGGCCGAGACGCCCGAGTTGCTTCCCTCCGACCGGATTTCCACCACTGCGCCGCGACGGACGTCCTGTCCCACGCGACTGGCGCTCTCGTCTCCTGCTTGACCGCCGCATGGGACCGCCTTTACCTGGACTCTTCGGCTCGGTCGCGCTTCCGCGCTCGCTGGCTGACTGGTTCCTCCCTCCTCCGTGAGGAATCCCTCTCGCTGGTGGCGTGCCCGGTCACTGCTCCGCCTGGCCAACCTCTACCTATTCCGGCCCCGCAGCTTCTCCCTCCATGAAGCCCTGGGCCGTCTATACTCGCCCCCCCCCCCCCCCCCCCCCCCCCCCCGGCTCTCGATCTTCGCCGCGTGGTAGTCTGGGCCGGCCTCGTCCTCCGCTTTCCACCAGTCCCTTTTCTTCCCTCCTCCACTTCCTGGTTCGGTGGTACCTCGGCCTCGGGCTCTGGTGGGTCCTCCTTTCCGTCCCGGCGCTCTCCTCTCCTTCGGGCATCTTCCTCTCCTCCTGGCGCCGTTGTCTTTTCCGCCTGCCCAGCCGTTCCCCCCTCCGACCCTAGGATGTTCCTCCTCCCGCTTTGCTTTCTTTCCTTTCTGCGTTGACTTGCCGCCCGCCTTCCTGCATGAGATCGTTTTCTCTGCCCGGGCCTTACCCCTTTCTCAGCTTCGGCTGTGCCTACCCTTCTCTTACTCCAACCCCTCCTCTCTCCTTCCCGCGGAGTCTCAGAAGCTGTCCGATGTTTCGATGGTCTCTATACACTATACCTTTCGCTCATATATATTACCATCGCAATTCATCTACTGGATTATAAAAAAAATTGGGGCTGCTGTCCAGTACAAGGTCAGCACACTGAGGCAACTGGTTGTAGAGATGTAGCAAAACCCGTCCTTCGCCTCCCTTCGCCATGGCCCTCTGATTGATCCCTACCTCGCCTTGCCCGGACGCCGCAGCTCTCGCTTCCCGAGCCTCTACTGCCCACATCCTCGTGCAGTCGTGCTCCATCGCACCATCAGCTCCGTGCAAGACTGAAGACGCCGCGCCGCGGAAAGTCACTCCGGACTGCTCAAGAACTTCAGTCCTCTGCTCTGACTCCTCGAACGCCCTACCCAGCATCGCAGGAGTCTCGTCATCAACCAATCACACCATCTTCCCTCTCGGGAATCCAGTTCCTTCCGAAGCAGGTTCCAGGTGAACATCCATCCACAGCGTAGCAGGACAACACAGAAGTATCATCTCACCATCAGAACAACAAGGCGTTCAGGGCTTCAGGCGCTCAGCCACTACCCCTTCAGTCTCCGGTATTTATCCTACAAGCGTCCATACCACGTTCCCTACCACAGCAGGACACGAGTCAGCACTCCTTTTCCTCTACTTCCAGCAATCCTTCAGGGCCACCCTGCAGTTTAAACCGATTTCCCCTTCACCAAATGTCTATAAAAGCCAACCCCTCCAGTGCGCGAGAGAGAAATATCATCATCCTTCCTTATCCTTTCACTTATAGTCTGACCGTCTGACCACAATAAGACAAGCTCCATTGACTATCTCCTCTTCCTCATCTTACCTCCCTTACTCTTCAATCTCTTCATCATTACCCCATCCGGACTTTTCTATCCACACCTTCATCGCTTCCGAGCACTGTCGGCCAACGGCTTATGAGCGACGATAACGGAAACGCTGGATCCTATCCTTTCGAAGCTTCGGGTCAAGCGCATTGTCGAAGTGTTCCGCTCCAAGGGCTCGACGGCGGAGCCCGCAGAAGGCGAGATCCAGATAAACGCGGTCGCTACCAGAAAAACAGGCAAAGGAAAAGAGCGTTTAGGGCTTCCAGGTAGGAAGAGCTTTTGCATGGACGAAAAAGAGAATGTTGTTATCCGAACAGGATTCTGGCGGGTGGATGGAGCGCGTTTCCAGCAGGTCGAGGCTAAGGCAGAGGAGCAGACTGGACACGACCAACGCAGCGAGAACTCCCACCGACGGATCCGGCTCACTACTAAGTCAAGCGACACAGCGCTTACCGTACCGTGCGAAGATCAGCATCACCTCGGCAATGCAGGACCTGCTGGCCGAAGCACAACGCAGTCTCGGAAACGTCTCTGTAGAGGACTCGGAACTTATATGCCAAACTGAAGAGCAGATTTCAACCCAGCTCCAAATGCTCGCCAGGAAATCAGAGATCTCCATTGAACAATTCGGCTCTAATCTGTTTCGGTTGAAGGTAAGCATTTTCTGACCTTCGTAGTTCGCTGATGAAGTACTTACCGGACAAAGTACTCTACAGTCTACAGAGATATATCACAGGGTATTGCAGAGCTAAGCGGCATAGCGTGGAGTTATTCGACAGCCGAGCAGCTTCGAGTATGGGCACATGACATAAGTTTGCATTGTTGCTTGCGCTATCTTGCTCCCCTGGAACGGCTTCTCTTCACGCAACATCAAAGTGCAGACAGCTATATGCAACCGAGACACAGGCCGTGACGAATAGGGAGACGCGAGCATAGTGGCAGCTACTACGGGACATGTACGGCGTCCAGCTGTGCCTGACCTTACACACTCTGAAATAGGTGAGTACGGAGCACTGATTTACTGTCATCAGATGTTCAAACACTGACCATGCTGCCCGCATTTCCCATTCACCTTATCACAAATGGAAACGCAGGCACTGGAGCTGGCTGGGTTCAAGCCGGATTTCATTTCAACAGAATGGACCCGACGTACATGCTTTACCTCATCGAGGTCAATTCCAAAGTTTGCGCGATGGGACGCGGTCGGGCTCTGATCTGAAATCCGTATATTGGCCCTCTCCCCAACAGAACCTATCTCAATGGCATCGCTACCTTTCTCCACGAATCCAACTTGTGCGTGCTCTTTCTACATTGCAGCGCATTAAAGCTGCATTGAGCTGGACCAATTATGTTGCTGAAATATGTGTGGTACGTCTTCGAAGTCATTGTACACTTTTCACTTGGGAATTCGAGAAGATGCTGGAAGACTGCACCATCTTTCCTTCACCACAGCGTCAAAGCGGCAGTAACGAAAGCAGATAGCATTTCAGAGAATGGACCGTGTTGTATTGGGGAGTACGAAGCTGGCTTCAATGAGACATTTGGTGGTATTGTTGAGAAGTTATGATGGTTGACCCATGAACTGATCATTGACCTACAAACCGGTGGGTCTCTGAAAAGCTAGAATTAAAGATGAGAATCTCCCAAATAGAAACTTTTGGTTCTTTTAAAAATCCGTTCAACCTTTGGGCTCCCTTCAAGAAATTCTGCTGACTTCCTCACTCAGCATGTCTTGCACCCCATGTCCAGTATTCTTCTCACAAGTCTTCTCAAGAGTACAAGTCGATCCAGCTAGGTTACTGCATTCAGGATCAGACGTGCTATCGCACAGCATTTCCAATGCTCACTTGCACTTTTGTTTGCGGAGAAAAATTACTGTGAGGCTAGACCGTAGGAGATTTCCTAGCTTCGGTTCGGTGTCTGAACCATGAAATTCGGCTACTTGCTGAGACTTCGTGCCTGGCAGCGGACAGAGCAATAGAGATGTCTGATTTTTGGTTTGGCAGCGGACAAAAGAATAGAGAAACATAAGGATGTGAGCAATGAGGTAAATTGTGGTCAGTGTTGTCGCACTTACCATGTATTGTTATGGAATCTGAATGGCCGAAATAAGCCAACAAAGACAACATCGTTGACCATGGTTGCTGAGGATCTCAATACTCAGAAGTACGGCTGAGGCTTGCCATCTGTTGAGGAATGTAGCATCACAGACGCGACTCAAGCCAGAAACTTTGCTTTTTGAACAAGGCAGAAGAAAAGTAGGCTCGATAGCCGAGCACACAAAATAATGTTTTCATGGTCAAACCATGGTAAGTTCATTTACCAAAACTGTTGCACTGTACCCGTAAAAGACCTACATTAAAATAAATGGCAAAAGTTGACCTCGATGATGCGATGATGATTTCTTGAGTTTCTCTGTGTTTGCAGGGATACCTTTGGCTAGCTCAATCATGTCTATAGTTATCAGAGCACTGCCTCAACAAAAGTTGCGTGTTGAGAGTAAAACATGTTTTGCTGTTACTGATGGTCACGTTGTCGACGTGCACTTGCTGCAGGCTAAAGAGTGTCAATGTTTTGTAGTAAAACGCGACCCCGGCTCGCACGAGAAGTAACTTCGTCAAGGTCCGCGGACAATAGAAAGACAAATCACTCCTCATTCCGCGAAAAACGCTCGCATGCTGCGAAATCAAATATATGAAAATGATTCTCCCATTCAGACCGTTCTTCCCTTGTTCTTACCGGTCTTTATGTTAGAATTGTATGAGTCATCATCATGAGGATTGCCCATGTCACCGAGTTCTCGAGACGAAGCCAAATTGGAAGACCTTGCTCTTTCATGAGTTTGACTAAGAACTTTACGAGTGAAGTATACTCTGGTCTATGAAAGAAGCCTGACCCTTTGGAGGATGATCGGTGGCCCATCGAAGACGTTGGTCGATAATTATTAGCATCCATTTTGTGTGCATGTCGGCATTTCTCTGCGCACCGTCAAAGTGATCGTTGGGGGGACGGATGGTTTAGGTCGCAACTGATTGTTGAAATAAAGCCCATGAATCATTGGATTTGCCATTTAGAGATTTTCACAAGACTGAATGTAGAAGAACAAGGTCAATCTCTTCATTCATTGGCCTGTGTGCTGACGATTTCCTTCTTTTCTACGTCTGGTAAGTACTGTGAATGGCAGCAGATCAGTCAGTTCCCACATTTTTTAGATCTTCTGTCTGCCCTATTTTGTGAGGTCTCTTGCAATATCACACCTACGTGATCACCTTTTTAAGTAGGTCTGTCATACCTGTGCTATCTGTGGCCTGTCTGTGACAATCAGAAAGGGAGGATCTGCCAGTGTTGCATCCCTGTACGATGAGTATGTCATTGACAAAAGCCGAAAGTCGCCAGTGACGCGCACTAACCAGTCCCCAGCCGGTCTGATCCCAACCCATGAGGATAATCGACACATTGCAACTTCGAGACATCGATTCTTGGTTTTTGGCACCGGTCTGCTCTACTACCTCTCGCAAATGACTGGGCCAAGTTTGGCGCGATCGAATCGAGGGGAGGCGAGCTATCCGACGTCGAAAATGGATGAGTTTTGACTTGTGAGCGAGCACAGCAGCCACTCCAGAGCACATCTTGTCTGACATTCAGATCATCTCTTCTTACAGCTTTACTTCATCCAGTATCAATGGAGACAACCCAGAAGATGATCCGGATTGGTCGGCCTCGACTGGGTCTTCTTCTTGTGGCTCCGAGTCTTGGGATGGCCGAAGTGACCGAACCAGGACGATGAATTGACGACATGGCCTCCCGGCGCCGACTTCAAGATGAGGATATCCAAGCCTTCTTTGAGTGCCTAGCCTCCAGGAACATCACCTGCTCTACCCTGCTGCGAAACCTGCTCGACATGAAGGCGTCAAGATACAGTCACCAAACACGGAGACTCCTCGCTGTTCACGTCAAGCCCTTCATCAAATCGCACGCTGCCTTGGAATTGGTCAACAAGTCCAAGGGCGGGAAGAACATTGCTCTACAGGCCGTCGTGGACCAACTCCAACGAGAAGGACGAAAGGCAGCTACGGTTGCCGAGGTCAGCCGTCCATCGACGATGAAGCGCGCCGACGACGTTCTCACTTTCCGGTTCGCCCAAACTATGCGGACTATTGAGCAACAGATGTCTTTCACACAAGCGGTCGTCAATGCAATCGCCTCTTCTGACGAGGATTTGAACGGCGAAGACATTGGGGCAGGACCATCTGCCATTGCGGAAGCCCTGCCAGATCTACCACCTTCAGCACCGGATGAAGATCGGACATTAGTGGATGACGATGAAGCTCCCGCGACAGCAAAGGAACAGATGCAGGAGGCATGGGAGGATGAGGGTGAGGATGGGTACGATGATAGCGACGTGCTGCAGGGGCATCAGGAAGACGGCGAGAAGGGCGACGAGTTAACAAAAGAGACGACAATACGAAAGCGGTGACATCGATCATCAAGCGTGGTTAGTACTTAGTGATCCTGCTTTTAACTTCTTTGCTAGGCAGAAACCTCAATACCGACTCTGCAGTTGCATACACAGATTGCTACTGCATCAACTTTGTCACTCTTTTTTGCCAGGAATCAACGGAATTCCCGCTTCGCCTTCAGCCTCGGCCCTTTCTTGTTTGCTTCACGGACACAGCGCCGAGTCATTGAGGTCCTGAGTCGATTGGGCCTGTGCGTCTCATACATGACACTGATGAGACTAGTCAGAGACTTGGCCAAGAACTCGAGACAGCAGCCAAAGTCGGCTTTCTTGGATAAGAAGAAACTCCACATATTCGGCTACGACAGCATCAACTGGCAACAAAAGGTCGACGATAAGGGCATCGATCAAAAGAACGCAATGAAAGCGGCGACACACGGAACCCTCTACGTGATCGATACGTCCACTATGCTCCAAAAAGGGCTTGGACATCCCGTTTGCCATCCTCAGCTCATTTCAGATTTGCTCGGACCAGATATGCCTCACCCAACTGTGCAATTGACCAATGCCATCCCTCCCAAAGATCTCCACTCGATGCCGATGCTCAGAAAACTCCGCGATCAAATGCGCCAGCAGCCACTACCAGCCCCACTACATCCCTCCGATATTCTACAAGGTGCTCCAGAGGAAGAGCATCTGCTTCAAGCAATCCTCAGCCACGTCCGAACAGCGTTCCTAGCACGATACGACTCAGTTGACTTCAAGGACGAGAAGGAGGTTGTCCCCGACCCTCCACAAGTTTGGCCGCAGATCGTGCGCAAGACGAAGGTCATTTCGCTTCCGGTCCTCGATGTTGACGAAGGAACGACGAAAGGCAACCTCCAAGTTTTAAAGGAGTACTTACTCCTTCACCTCAAGATTCCAGACAGCTTCTGGAAGGAAAACGTCCTCTTTGTATCGGCCGATGCATACTCTGTCGGAAAGCTACGGACCGGGCAGAAGACGCGCAACATCGACCGATCTTCACAAGAGTTCGACCGCTTCTCCGCTCCGCAAGCTCTTCCTGCGCCTTGGCATTTCATGGTCAGTTTCGTTCAGGAATCAGAATAGGTGTCTGTAGCTCAAGCTTAACCGCTTAAGCATTGTACTGACAAGAGTCTGGTAATCACAGTATGCATATATCCACTGCCTGTTCTCCACACACGGTGGTCCGAAGCAGAACGCAAGTTTCAGCAGCATTCGCGATATGTCCGAGCGAAACGGTTTTCGGAACCTGCTGTCCGTCCCTCATAACTTCCATGACGGCAGCCGCTTTCTCCAGCTCTGGTTCTCGGCTGCAAGTGTATCCATCGTCGGCCGTCGCCAACGCGAGAATCGACGATGTACGACCAGGCACCAGACGCCACCCTAGACACATCCGGTCCAGCACCGTCAAGGCCGCGGTCGCCGCGCGCCGAAACGTGCCACGAAGCTTCAGGCCGGAAGAAGCCATCCGCCTCTCCGGAGGTCTCCGAGATACCGACAATGCCAAAGACGAGTTCGACGATCTTGATTATGACACCTTGATGCAAGTCAGCGAGGAGGCAGTTCGAGAAATTATCGGCTCGGGCTTGGCGGACATACTTGAGGATCACACGGTTCCAGATGACTTCGCCATCCAAAGTAATGCTACTCGACATTGGGCTGTTCATCGAACTGCAGCATGCAATCAAGCACGGCGACCCTGGACGCATTATGGTCGTCATGAAGCAACTCGTGCCACGTTTCCAGGCGGCAGGACAACACAACTACGTCACGGAGCTTCCGAAAGTCCTCGTCACCATCCGCTACGAGCTACCGCCTCCTCTCCGAGAGGTGATGCTGGCGAGTTTCCTCGTTAACCAGAAAGACAAAGCCCGCACATTCACTCCCATCGACCACGTACAAGAGAACTTTGTCTTCGACCTCAAGCACTCGTGGCCGGTCGGTGGTACATTAAAATCTTCAAAGGACAAAAGCATCATCGGATCTCTTTTGGAGATTCTCTCGAACTTGAAGATGGGTTTCTGGAAAGATTTTGGCATCAGCGGACAGAACCATCAGCATTCGGACAAGAAGACAAACACGATGATCGACTCACTTCGCAACGACTTCGATCGCTACGCTGTCTTCGAATGGGATGAAGGGGGGGCGGAGATGCGATGCATTTGAGGTCCTTCGAAGTTCGAGGAGATACCGTCAGGGAGAAGAAAGAACGTCTTCGACGACAGGGAAAGACGATCGGACGAGTTCGTCCGGTAAAGAACACATCATCCGACATCTTCAAGACCGGTATGATGATTCTGGAGGGCAAGACTACAGCGACCGGCTCCTTCCAGCGATGGAACAAGCGAAGGGCGGCGGCGATGGCCAAAGAAGGAGCTGTGTCCGAAGAAGTAGACGGTGACGAAGATCGAGAGGGGCGAGACATTCTCGACAGGGAAGAAGACGACGACGATGCGGACCCTTTCTCTTTTCTCATTCATGGCAGTCTTTCAGGCGACGCGAACGGATTCAAAGAGCTAGCGGATGACAGCAACACATGAATTCTGGGACTGCATTGCGATGAATTACTTCTTCTCTGTCGCTTGCTTCCTTGGCTTTTTTGTGTTTGCTCTGAAGTGAAGCGTGGCCATCCATGACTCCGACCACTCCACTCCCTCCGCCGGCTTCCGAGCTAGGAGCCAGGCCTTCGATGAAAAAACCTTGTTATCGCCTTTAAGTATTCACAGTGAGTATCATTGCAAATATAGTTGTGTAGTGAGGAGCTGCACACTCACTTCGATGTCCACGTCCTTCTACAGTACCAGCGCCTTGATGTTTGTTGACTTTTTTGCAAAAGGTACACTCCGAGACCTGCGATAGAATGAATGAAAGGATCAGCTGGTGCAGTAGAAGTTGTGGACGATTGCTGAAGCCTGAAGTCACTCGCGTTTGAACGAGATGCCTCTACTTGCTGTGCTTGCATCAATCGCTGCTGACGCTCTCTTTCTTGCCGCTCCATTCTTTCAGCTTCCCGCTTCCTTCGAGATTCTTCTGCCCGCTGCTGCCTTGCTCGCTCAGCCTCTTCTCTCTCCCGTTCCCGTTGCTCCCTGTCATCATTCTGCAGCCTCTTCACCATCGTCTCCACATCGGCCACCACTTTTGATTTGAACCGCGTGTTCACGAAGGATCCCTTGGTCGATGTTGTAGGCTATCGTCTTCAGGTTGCTGACAACCGAATCCACACTCTGCATACTCATGAGAGCATAGACGCCCGTCCGTTCGACACGCTTCGTAGCCTTCCACTTTGTTCGCCACTGCTCTGTGCGCCATTGTTCTAGAAGGACTTGTAATGACTTTTGGAGCGCCATAACACCGGGGAGGGTAGGGACTGCTGGTGGTGGTTGTGGTTTCAGGTGGTCGGGCGGTATTGGAACGGCTTCTCGTCGCACGATGGGCAGCAAGGAAGAGCTCTATCTTCGGGTACGTAAGCTCGTGACTCTTTGGTAACTTCTCCTTCTCTGGTTGTCGCAGGTGTTCGAGGACGAGACTGCGGATGCATGCGTCACGGGCAATGCCATGATTGGCCAAGGCGAGCAGCTCGTCGTCCACGACCTGTCGACTTTGAACCTTCTCGTCATCTCGCATAACCGCGACATCCTTGGCCAAAGACGCGTCTGCTGGAGCAGCGTCGGCTGACACTTCGACAGGCGGCAGCGGACCGGTGGCCGTCAACGTCTTCTTTGTCTCCGCCTCAACATACGTCGACTCCACGAACAAGGTCGCTTCCGCCTCCACCGCAAAGTCTCTACCGGCTCTTCCCATCCTCTGCCAAAACGCAGAGGTACCGCCAAACAGCTTCCACTGGAACACTCGCACCACCGTCCTACAGTCCGCCCCCATTCCAAACGCGTCGGTGCAGATCGCTATCAGGGTCTTGCGCTTCCCAAGTCGGCCTCGAACAACCTCAAGATGCTCCGTCGACATATCGGCATGGTAAACGTCCACAGCGTCCTCGAAGCTGGCCCGTGTGCACCATTTGTCTATAGTACGGTACATCACTGTGTCCAGGTCCTTGTTGTTGATATAGATGAGAGTGACGGGAAACTGACGCTTTCGTTCCTCCACAGACTCTACTTCGCTGGCATCTGCCCAAAGCTCTGGCATCGCCGACAAGAGATCGAGGAAGGAAGCTTGCGAATGTTGCATAGGCATAACCCGCAAGAAGACGTTCGGCCGATCGGTTCCAACGTCGACAATCACCGGATCTTTCATGTTCAGCGTCGTCTCGCACGCCTTTCGCGCCTCCTTGGTCAACGTTGCCGAAATGATGAGAACTGGGACGGACAAGTGCTTCCGAATCTGGCCGAGTTGAAGGAACTTCGGTCGGAAGTCGCGACCCCACTGATCCAGGGTGTGCAATTCATCGAAGATGAACGCGACGGCACGCTTCCGGAAACGGTCATCCCTCAAGACGATGCTCAGGAACTCGCCTTCGGTCGCCGTCTCCGCGGTCGTGAACACAAGTCGATATTTGCCGTCTCGAATGTCCCTAAGATGCGCCTGGGTCTTGTTCGTGCTATCTAAGTACGTAGCGATGGGACCAAATCTGAGAAGGAAAGGGTGAGTAGCAGTTCAAGTGCATGAATAGAAACGTATTTCTCACCTCTCTGCCATTTCGGACGTCAGCGCTTGGAGAGGTTCAATGATGACCAGTGTACCATCAGGTAACAAGTGCACAAGGTATTCGAAGGCCTGTCACTTTCCGGTCGACGTCGGCGAGATGTAGATGACGTCGCGCCCTTCTCTAAGGCTGTCTACAGCGACGAGTTGGCTGGGCTTGGGTGGGTGTTTGAGGTCGGCTTGGGCGAGGATGGAGATGGTCTGAGGGAAGAGCTGTTGGGGGAGAAGAAAGGCAGAAAGGAACGAGGGAAAAGATAAAAAGGGCAGAGGATCAAGTACGAGGAGACAAGCTGTCAGTAACACTTTTGCCAGAGGGTACGAAATGCAGAATGAGGCAA
Organism: Tilletia walkeri; assembly: GCA_009428295.1. Classification (NCBI taxonomy): domain Eukaryota; kingdom Fungi; phylum Basidiomycota; class Exobasidiomycetes; order Tilletiales; family Tilletiaceae; genus Tilletia; species Tilletia walkeri. The sequence continues at coordinate 113,540 of RDSH01000034.1, forward strand.
AGTCAACACAAATCTGCAAGTCACCTTTGCTCTTTTGGCCCATTTAGTTTCTTCCTCCTCATCCGCAGGCTCCCATAGACGCTTTCCAATGAAGCGAGATGGACCTAAGGCACTTCCACTCTCTGAAATGCGAGATGGTGTCGAGAACGTCCTCTGTACTGGCATGTATGCACCAGAATTTGATCGGAAGGGCGAGATTTGAGTCTGCAGGTGCCTCTTGGTCCTCCAGCCGTAAAAGATAGTGCTCGGCATGGTGTATGGAGACGCTGGGCAGTCGATTCGTGGTGTTTGAAGGAAAACTGTTGGTGGTGTGTGAAAGGTAAGTAGAGTGAGAGCATCTGCGTCGGGATGACCCAACTTCACCCAGTATGAAAGTCAGTGGCCTGTGATTGGATCTCGCTCAAACTTGGCCTGTATAGTTTTCAGAACATGTGCTTTTGATTGGTACAGGTTTTGGAAAAAAGATGAGTCGACGTTGCAATCCTTATGATGCTACTTAGGAATGGAATCAGACTGCCCTGCGGCCATGAGCGAGCTCACGACTGGCGACTTTCGGCATTTGGTCGATTCGCCACGTGACATTGAAAATGTGGAGGTCACACATACACAACTTGAGCTCATGGCGGCAGGCACAGGCGTAGACGAGTGTACGGGACAGACGAGCCCGTACCCGTAGCCAAGGGACAGGATCAGTACTCATCGGCAGAACAGTGAACGGTTTGGGAAGTGTCGTTTTTGTCGTCACCCGCGCGGGAAAAGATACCTCCCTTGCCCATATCGTCGGACTGGTCGAAGAAGCTCAAACATTCAAGGCGGCGATCCAAACTCTCGCTGATCGAGAAGCGGGACACTTCGTGCCGGCTGTAGCCTTGCTGGGGTTGATCGCTTTCGTCAATTTCGCGTTTAGTATCAAGGTAAAAGAATGTACTAACCTGCGGTTAGGAAGAAGGGTTGCAGCGCAGACCCAAGTAAGAAGAGAGAGAGGATGTGAAGATTGATGATTCAAGAGGAAATAGCTACAAGAGAAGAGTGGCGATATATATAGAGGAAGAGTTCTTGGTAGGAGTGGTTTGCGAGGAAGAGAGGAGAGGGAGTTGGGCCGACCGTAAGGGAGGACGAGCCATTGCGCAGCGAGAACGGAGCAAAGCGGAATGGAAACGTAGAAGAGGGATAAATCGGAAAGAGTCATGTGGAAGCCATGTGGAGGCGACATGTGGAGGCCATGTGGAGAGTAGCGTACCAGCACATCCCCACCGCAAAAAAGCTGGTCGTCTCGGAGCAGCAACCGTCAAGAAGCAGGCGGCAGGCGCGACAAGGCATCGGCATTCGTATGCTTTACACCAGCGCGGTGCACGAAGCGAAGGTTGGTCAAGTGTGGCAACAACAACGCGCGACACCGAGCGATGGTAGGACCGTGTGTGATCGGAGCGGTGGAGTTGAGCATCTGACCGAGAGGGGAGTGATCGGTGACGACAGTGACGAAAGCGCCTTCCAACCAGTGGGCCCACCGAGAAAATGCCCACGCCAGACAGCAAAGCTCAAGCTCGGAGGCAACCATCTTCCGTTCGGAGATCGAGGTGAGTCGCGATAAGAATGCAACCGGCCGTTCCCGAAATTCGGTGCTGACGCCATCCACCTCGACGATCCGGCCTTTGTACAGCGGATCCCTCAACAACTCGTGCACTTCCTTGGACTCCGAAGAGAGAGCGACACCAACTTGGAAATCACGGAGGGTTCCCGGTGCGCGACGAGGGCGGAGCGGGGGAACTTCCACGGAGGAGTCAGGAAGGTAAGATCCATCGGCAACATCCACGTCCTCGAAGCGGTCGACTGACTCATCGTCCCCACCAGACAACGCAGGAGGTCGCTGATCTCCAAAAGGATCGGGAGAGCGTGGAACGAGATCGAGCTGTTCGATGCTGAACTCGTCGCCAATGGACGACTCCGGGCCCAGATCCAGTCGAACCCGATGTGGGGACAAGATCTCCAGAAGACGATACGGGCCGGCCTTCTTAGGATCCGTCTTGCTACGAGCCAGACCAGGATTCGGACGGTCATGCAACCGAATGTAAACCTCGTCGCCGACACGAAGCTCCGGCAATTGCTGACGACGTCCATCGTACCGCTGTTTCTGCTGCAGGCGCACCGCATTGATGGCGTGTCGAGCATACTGAAGGCGTTCCTCGGCCAAAGCCAGGTGGTCATTGAAGGACAAAGCCCCATCCAGGTCCGAAGAGTCGAACAGTGAGTGAACACCCTCCGGATGATGGATGAAGACCAAATCGAATGAGCGAAAACCCGTGGTCAGAGACGGGGTTGAGTTCATAGCCAACTCCACCGTCGCGACCAACTGTTGATCCCAGCTGACTGAATTTCCAATGCCCATTGACTGCAGAACGCGCTGGACGGTCTGAATGCTTCGTTCGACCGCGTTAGCTTGTTGATGGTGGGGTGGCGATGGTGTCAGCGATGCATGGAGGGAATCGGCCAACGCACTCATCACCGATCCGGTCATCCTCGCTTCCGAATCCGACACGATACGACGCGGCCGCCATGCCCACCGCAAAATGCGGTTACTGATCACGGCGGCAATCCCTTCCGCGGTAATCGTACTCGAGCACGGCTGCAGCACGACCATGCACGAAAAAACGTCAAGGATCGCCAGAATCGCATCATTGCCAGAACGGGTGCGAGGTAGGCCAAGGACCAGATCGACACTGATCGTGTGGCAAGGAAACTGAGGGTCATGATCGACGTCTAATTCCCCCACCTTTGGCATCCGCTTCGTCTGGTGACACACGCCGCAGTGTTTTACCCACACACGGACGGCGACTGAAAGGGAAGGGCGCCAGAAATGCCGGGAAACCGCGAGGTATGTTTTCCAGAAACCTAAATGTCCGTTGCGATCATGAACTGACTTCATGACCTCCGGAATGCCTGCCTCGGGAAGAGCCAGACGATTGTCGACGCGTCGGACCAGTATGCCGTCCCATAGCGCCCAAGTGTCATCCGCCTCGCCGTCCTCCAGTTTCCGCATGATCGGTGCGAAGGTTCGGTCAGACCGTAGCCAGCTGCACCATCGATCTCGAGCAATGGCAAGAGGAAGTAGAGCGGTGGGCATGGCGGGAAGTGCAGCGGTGGGCATGGCGGGAAGTGCAGCGGCCGGCGCAGACATGCGGCGAGGAGACATCGGTTCATCAAACACCTGATGTAGGATGGCGGCGAAGGCGTCTTTACTTGCATCGACTTACAAGACGAAGGGGCGAGCGGGGTCGGGATGGGCCAACACGGGAGGGTTCGCGATCGCCTTCTTCAAAGTGTCAAAGCTGTGCTGCTGTGCGGCCTCCCAAGCAACCGGTATTCGATCAGCGGAGACCACCGATCCCTCAGTGTCGATGAGTCGATATCGACCCGCGGTATCGGCCTCGTACCTCCAGCCTTTGGTGAGCTGTGTCAGAGGAGCGGCCAACTCCGCGTATTTGGGGATGAAGGCACGATAGTAGCCGAACAATCCCAAAACGTGGTAGAGTTCCCGCAGCGTCATAGGACGAGACAACGCGCTGACAGCTTTCGCGCGATCCCTCCAAACAGCTATACGGGCCCCCGACACCTTCCTGCCGAGTAGCACGAGCGACGGAACGGCGAAGGTACACTTGCTGGGGCTGAACTTCAACCCGGCGCGGGTCGCATTCGTCAGAAGGGTGTCCAAAGCCTTGACGTGTTCGGCAACCGAATCAGAAGCGATGACGATGTCATCAATATACACGACGGCGTGCGACCAACGGAGCGACCCCAAAATGCGATCTATCAGACGCTGGAAAACGCTCGGGGCATTCTTCAGTCCGAAAGGCACCGTGTTGTACTGGAACAGGTCTCGGTGACATATAAATGCCGTTTTCCACCGGTCCGACTCCCGCACCCCCATCTGATGATACCCTCTGATAGCATCAAGCGAACTGAAGATCCGCTTGCCGGTGAGTGTCTGAAAGATCGAATCGATGGTGGGCAAGGGATATCGATCCGAAATCGTGACAGTGTTGATTTTTTCCTTATATTTTTCCGGCTCTGGGATTACCGCTCCCAGCCAACCTCGGGATAGGGGAGAAAATGCCGCCGGGACAGTCCTCCGCTGACTGGGCCCATACAGATCTGGGACTGCCCCGGGAGACTCCACGGGACCGCCACGAACCGTCCCCGTGGTCTGCTGGTGTAGATGGGGAGCGTCGGACACAGCAGGTTCAAACGTGGAATCTTGCGGGTTCGAGGGGCCTTGGAATTAGCAGGTCTGAGAGATGTACGGCGGGCAAAGTGAGAGATGCACAAGGTTTAAGGGTCTGCAACGTGTGTGTATTTAGATGTCAAAACGTAGCTACATGTAGGGCAAGTATGGGTCGGTTACAGGTCCATCGTAGCTGCATCTTACAGGGCGAAGCGCATTTTCGCTCGGGCCAGCGAATGGAATCATCGGACATTTGATAGTTTTGCATGCGGTTACCGTGCCCGATCATACCGGAGGTGAATTTAAGCTAGGCACGGGCGGCAGAAAGGTTGGTGGTGGTTGCGGTGATTGCAGTGCTAGAAGCGGCAATCATCTTGCTGTTGCTGCTGGTGATAGAGATGGTGCTGAAGTCAGCAGGCCTTGCTCGCTCGCTTCAGAGTCTACGTCTGAATGTAATCTCACGTGCTTTAGAATGTCATTACTCTGTCTCCGTCTGAAGCCTGTATCTCTTTGATGCAGGGTTGGGTAAAAAGTGCGAGGGCACTTGCACGTCGATGTAGATCTGAACCTTTGCGGCTCGGGCGCGTTGCAGACGCAATGGGGAGGATCCGGGGATGGTGGGCGGGTCAGTTTCCCTCTCGGTGATGATTCCCACCAGTCTCTGTGCTTTCGTCATAGGCACGAAGGGCAAGAATCTCCAACATACCCAACATGAACCCGCTGCCGCTGCCGTCCCAGCGCAGGCGGACCAGGACGATGAAAGCGGAGAACAGATACCCGTCAACATCCACGGTGACGAGATCGGCCATCGTCGCCGAGCGCATCAGCAAGCCTACCGTCTTTCTGATCGAGATTTTCTACAATCTGTAGCCTTTCATCCAAGGTCCCAAGAACGCCAATGCTGCCCGTCCCGAGAGGGAAGAAACTTTCGGGAATGAAGATCTCAAGGTTGAAAGGGTAAAAGAGAGGTAGAAGTTGAAGGCCTTATGGATTTGGATCAGGCGGCAGGCCGCGATAAGAGGCGTTCCATCTCAGGGTTTCTCTTCAGAAGCAACAGGGGGTATTTCGCAAGCACATTAGATGAGGGAGACCTGGGAAGGTGTCATCGGAAGCCTGCAAAAAGAGACCGGTCACCGGGGTGGTAAAGAGTTTGATTTCTTTCTCACTTCTCCGCGTGGTCGTACGGTTACAAGGCCCTGATTTCCGCTCGTAAAGAAGAACCTGCAGAATCCTCCAAGAAGATGAAGCGGAACAAAGCTGCCTGCGATTCCACTTTCTGCGGCCTACCCCACGCTTGGCTTTGGTGCAGGCTACGGAATGTAGTTTTTCCGCAATCGACACACAAACATGACCGAAATGAGCTTCGGCGCCACAACATGGACGGGTAAATCAATCATTTTGAAAAGCTATGAATGGGAGTGGATTCCATTGCGTTGGGAAAATTCACCGCATGTAGCAGGAGTCCCAGTAAGGTTGAGTACCACATGTCCTGGTCTCATTCCACTCCACACTCGACGTACACACTCTTTCGCTGCTTATCGTCAAATACATATCCCAGCTACTATGAAGCCATTGGTAGACGCTCAAGGTATCAAATCCGACTTCGACAGCTTATGGAACATCGACAAAGAAGGACTTCGTTGCCTGCGCTGCAAAGAACTTCTTGGATGGTCGGAGCAAGCAGTCTTTCAGCACGCTTCTGCGCAACATCCCAATGATGCTTTCAGCCAACTGGGCACTGGCAGCAGCGTTGCGAACGCTAAGAGAGAAGGTTGCCCTTCAACAGTCAGAATTGACAGCAGCATCTCAAAATGGTGAGCACAGTGTGATGGGAACGTCAGATCCTAGCAATCGCAGGGTACTGATCATTGAAGTATTCATTGTGTTTCAACTTTCTAGATAGCATCATCCATCCTGGCGGAGTCAGCCGTTCACACTTGCTCCCTTCGGTAAACTCCAAGACTCAGAAGGCCCTATCGCCGGTTACTGTTCGTCCTCGGCAAGAGATCGTAATCGAAGTTCCGCCCCTACCCGTATCGTGGAAAGGATGTCGAACTGTTTCGTCACTCAGCTGCGGCATCGATATCGAGCATGGAGCGGCTGAGCCAGCCTTCGAATCGGTGGACGAGATACGCAGCCATGTGGCATACATCGCCGAGTTTGGGGCGATGATTTGCCGGCACTGCAATTGTGCAGTCGGAAGCACTCGGTTTGGGCAACACTTGCGTCAAGGACACGAGATGCTGGGCCCAGCTGCACGGAAAGAAGCTACTGAAAAAATGCGCGATATCGTCAAGAGCCATAAGGTCAAGAACATCGACGAGTTGCCGATTCCAAGACCTACCTCCCCACCTGTTCCTTATCTCAAACGATGCACAGGCTACCGCTGCATGGGCTGTCCCAAGCTCTTCACCTCGAAAGACTCCTTCGGCCGCAAAAAGGACCATGCCTCAGACAGTTGCTCAACGGCTAGCGGCAGTCGCATTTAAATTCCAGTCGTGCAGCGATGGCATTACCGTGGTACGGTCTTCGAGGTAGCCAGCTCGGCGGTAGAGATGGATCAAAATTCGGAACAAGACAACGAGACCATGGAGCCTTTGGCCTTTGCCAGACAGACTACCTCCGTGGCATCTGAGGGGCTTCTCAAGGAACCGAAATCCAAAGGAAACCTCCACGGAATCAAAACGGAGTGGTACAAGGCCCATCGATGGGATCAAACATTCAGCGATGTCAAGATGCCAACTCTCTTGCAAGCAATCGAAAAAGCGAAGCCAGGCGACAATATCATGGAATTGATGCGCTCAATGTGCTATCGGGTCGTTCCCAAATACCATGCAAGGATCAAGCAGAAGGGCGACACGCTGCGATGGGCCCTCAATCACGATCCCTCGGACTTGAACGCCGCCAACCGAAGGCCGTTCGGTGTTGACCTCGACAGCACCGTCAAAACGTATGCAGGGTCGCTCGCTCTGCACTTCTTTGTCCTTCATAGGATCTCAGGGATCAGCTCATCATCTGAAGATGCGGCGAATCTTGGCGTCGTTTACACCAAGTGCTCGTCATACTCCGCTCAGGTTCGGAAGCTCTTTGCATCGGGAAACGACAATGATGTCTAGACTCAAATGCTTTGCATAGCACGACGGCTGATCGAAGAAGAGGAGGGGGGGGGCCCTCACGCCCAGCACTTTACGTGTGCTCATCGCATGTTCGGGCATGGACACCTCCGGAGCAAAAGAATGGCTTGAGGCTCGCAAAACCAGCAAGATACTTTCCGGAATCGTATATTGCTACCGAGCACTAGCATACGGAGCACACGAGCTCATCGGGGATCACACGGACGCCAAATTCCTGTGCTCCGGAAGAGCTTGGGCAAAGACACAATTCCGGTCCGTCATACTGCATACTGGACTCGTCAAGAAATCACACCCGTGACGTCGGCAATGATCATCGCCATCGAGCTCGCCAAATACATCCTGGCATCTACAAGGGCGCCGATCCTCTTGCATGGGCGGAGGGACTTTGAGGGACTTTGTCCGCTTCTCCGGTTTCATACGGAACAACCTCCTCGCCTCTGCTCCTTGCCGACGATCTCGGCTCTGGCGAGACATCAGTCCATTTCAAATGATTGATGACCTCTTCTTCGGTGCGATATGCGTCTCCTGCAGGGCGGACATCGACCCGCGCGAAGCCCAGCTGCAAGCGCTAGACGCGCTGGAACGAGATCTCGCAAATCTGGCGACACGTTCGTCTTATCTCAGACGAGAGGTTACAACGCTGATGAACAGCAAAGCCCATCTCGAGGACAACTTGGACGCAGTACAAGCAGATCTCAAAAAGGCTCAAGAGGAGCTGACTTAGCATCGGCGAGCCACTGCTGTGCTGACAGGGATGGTAGGGCTGACTGGAAGGGTTATACCCGAGCTTATTGCTGCTGTGGTCAGCAAGCACTTTGAGATACGTGCTGTGCGCGCGCCAGAGGGGAACACTACCTCGGTCCTCGACCGACCCGCCTGCTGATGCCTCAGTGCGAGCTTTGGCTAGCACTTTTCCTGAGCGGATCTTGGGAGAAAGAGATGCAGAGGCATTCATTCGCGTCGTCCCAGGATTTCAAAACAAAGACCGCGAGCCGACGATTCCCACGCTCGCGCTCGCGGGTTTGTTCATCCTTGCTTCAGATCAACTACTCAGCAAGAAGGAGCTTTTGGCTCTTATGGTCTTGAACTTCCCTGCACTCAGCACTCCAGCGACCGTTTACATGCTACGCGTGAGTAATGGCGAAGATAGCTGGATCAAATGTTTCACTTTCCATTGACTAGGCCTGTTTCTTTTGCGGCCAATCACGGTTAACCAGAACGTTCAAGCAGCAGCCTAGCTTCTACCAAGTGCAGCGGGACGATACGGTCGAGAATCAAACTTTTACAGGGGACAGCTCCCTCAAGTGCGGCGTCATTCCAATTTCGTCCACTGACTGCCCTCAAACCCGCTCCATTCCATCCACATCCGATCGAAGTATAAGCCTTGTTTCCGACACTATGCTCCACGATAGGTCCACAGTATCACTTCAATCTATCCACATTTTGAGCTTGTTTTCGCTCTCTTAATCCATCTGAGTCCACATGGAAGTAACAGAAGAACCACATTTCGTCCTCAGACAACCCTAATCAGATCCACATCAGCGTCAATTGAACCACGATTGTTCCACAATGTCATCCACATATCAACCAGCTAGGAATAAATGGAGACTGTTGGAGGGGAAAGACGTTTTTCAAGCGGAAAAGAGAAGTCTTTGTGGGCAGGAAAGAGATGGCTGTGTCTTTTCAAAAGCTAAAAACTAAAACGGGATCTTGGCGTCAAAAGAGGGACATATTGTGGATGAACCACAGACGAGATGACGCTCGCATATCTGAAAAGATTGGAACGGCAGAAACGGGATGAGATGATTCATGGATGGCTCATGGGAATAACGTTTCGAAACCAGTGAACTGTGAAAGTGGACCTAAACGTGGATAATCCGCAATCCTCAATTGGATCTTGCAGCCAAATCCACATTCCATGCCCGATTTTTTGCACTGAGCCTCACCACCCATTACCAAAACTTCTTTCTCTTCTCCATCTCCTCTATCCACAACCTCCTCTCTCTGCAATATTCATCTTCTTTCCCTTTCATTCTTACCTGATCCACCCCTGTCACACGCACGACACAGGGTGATTCTAACGATGACGTTCGACGCGCTTGCGCTCATCCGTGTACTGCATCTGAATTCTGAACCCTGTGTCTCGCGTAACACTGGGGCCGGGCGCAGTGCCCGGACCGTTGTGACAGGCCGTAGATCCTCCGTGTTTCAAAATTCCGTCGGAACTTTGATTTTTCAGAACGAGCTCCGCCTTCGCCAAATAAGACAGAGTGGGAAAAAAGAGCTCCGCGCTCCTTCATTAAATCCGAAACGCCAGCTCCGCGCTCCGCGTAATCTTTGTTGGGAATTCCGCGGAACTTCCGCGGAGCTCAGTCGCGGTATTTATGACTTCCACGACAACTCTACGTTGGGTGTAGCAAGTAGCAACATTGCTTGTTAAGGTTGAGCACGGAGCGCCCCGGAGGGCTCCGTACTCCGGGACTCCTAGGGAAAGACTGACGAATCATAGAAGAAATTTCTGTAAATGAGGAGAAAACAGTCGGAGCGCTTCGGAGCTCCGGCGGAGTATCCGGGAAAATAGACTCTGAAATGAGATTTTCGAGCTCCGTACTCCGCTCAAGTAGAAGCTGATTTCAAAATCTTACTCCGCAATCCGTCCGAAAATCGACGGAAGGAATAACTTGGCTCCGTACTCCGCACACCTCCTAGAGGCGCACTCGGTACTCCGGCTGCTCTGCATTCCCCGGAGTAGATTCTGAAAAACAAACTCCGCACTCCGGCGGAGGCCGGAGTGCGTTCCCAGATAATCACGGAGCTCCAGAAAGCCACTCCGGAGCTCAGTCCGTGCTCAACCTCATCCTCATCGGTATCTGCAACGATTTCAGTGTCAGAACCAGAAGGCTCCTCTTTCACCAAAACCTCCTTTCCCCACTGATGTCACTCCCAAACTGCGCTTTGCCACCAAAAACCAGAAAAACTTGTGTATGTTTTATGCCTTGCATCACGTCCCTTTTCTTGTGAGTTCTGTTCCTCACCCACAGCACTTTCTTTTTGCCGCACCACCTGATGCTCACAGCTTCGGGAATTTCTGAATATTCAGCGACGGGCAAGGAGATCTGCCTGCTGTTGTGGCCGACTGCCCTCGGCGATGAGCCTTTGTTAATTGTTTCTGTCCGCTTTCGGTGGTCAGACCCAAGCCCACTTCAGCGCAACGAAATTCGCCCAACAGAATCGTGACATCGACGCAAGGACCGACTCAGGAGTCAGGATTGTCAGCGAGACCAGCACTTTAGTCCAACACTTTGACTGTTTTTGACTCTTGTATACTTCCTACCACCGCCATCCTCCTCATCCTTAACACTTCTCCCACCAAGACACCAGCACTCTCAGGCTTCAATACTTCGATCATCATAGCGCCGAAGCGTTGATCTTCTTCACTTGCCGCCTCTGCTGGCACTGGCGGCGGAAACATTCTCGCCGCGGGCAACGGACATGTTCTCGACGACTGGTTCACCACTGCAATGACGTTCAGCAAAGCACTGCTGGAGCGTAGGACAGGAAAGTCTTCTGTTGCGTCCGCCCTACAAAGCCTGGGGCCAGGTGATCTAGAGACTCACCGGGAGGAAGCTAGGTCGATTCTGGGCGGAGGCTCAAAACCTTCTGGACACTGGACGGTCTCCACCTCCCTCGCCATCCTGCCATGCTTTTCTGTCATGATTTGGAATGGTTCTTATGAATCTTCCTGCTTCCAGAGGCGCGACCGCTTGGCGCCATCGCCATGCATTCTTGGACGACTTCGACATCTACTGTGAGGCAGCCTTCCACATGAACAAGCCTGGTGCAAATGATCAGGGCCTTTTCGATCGGCTCAGTTCATACCTACGTGTGAGCATGGTTGGGGGTACGAGCATTCAATCACATTACGGAAGCTGACTCCCTTGGAGGCTTTCTTAGTTCCGCTAAGAGAGAATACTGGATACGCGCGGCAGGTGCAAGGCGAAGACATTGATGTGGTGGAATTCTATATTGCTCACCGGGATAATCGCAGGGATGGGGACGGCTGAACGCGCCGGACAGTTCTTGCGAGCCGAGCTCGATAGCCACGAGGACAGGTTATGTTACAAGCTTCAGATGTTCTGTGTTGCGATGATCAGGAAGCACGAGCTGCGCCAACACTCCGAGCCGGCCAAGTTATATAGTCGAGCCGAACGAACAATGCTCCCTTGTTGTGAGATCACCATCCTTCTGCATCAGAATTCAGCAATGAGTGCTGACTTAATGACTAACCTTTCATCATTGGTCCTTCCCCCTCAGAACGAGGAGAGGATGAACCGCACTCCGTATGCCGCACAGTCGGCCCTGCAGCTGCAGTGTTTGCTCCTCTTGTCTTTCTATACCGGCCTTCGGCCATCGTCGCTCGTTCAATATGAGCGCGGGTCATCCTTCGCCAAGCTCGAGGACGTCAAGATCATCAAAAGCAGTCGCGTCTCGTTCACAATCGAACTCGACATCAAAACCCTGAAAGGCTGGAACCGAATATCCAAAGGAGCACATACGCAGAAGTGGGTCATCCACTCTGCGTCCAAGGTGAGTTACTCACGTCAGTGCGTGACTTCGATGGCTTTCTTTCCGCTGAATCAATTGCTACCCAGACGCACAATGCAGGCATGGACCTCTCCTCGTCTTGATTCTCTTGTTCCATCCCACTCTCCTTTCTAAGACCACTTCTCTTTAGTTGGTTTCAGAGGCGCCTTCTCTCTTTACTCTTTAGCCCGCTTGTTTCATAGTCAGGAACATCCTTCGGGATAAGCGCGTAGTGACCTCCTCAGGGAGATGGTCGCTGTTGTTGTCCAATGTCCATCCACAGTGTTGTTCTTGTGAGACAGGACGACTGGACGAGACGCCCAAAGAACGCGCGACCGCGACGCGTCTCAGAACCACGTGGTGTCAGCAAGATCAACACTTCTCCCGATTGTCAGCAAGAGTGCAAGACCAACACTTCTGAACTCTGACAGTCTGACCCCGACCTAAACACTTCTTCCGACTTCCACCACACCGCAGTGGCGTCCAGCAAAACACTGAACAAGCGGAAAACAGGACGGTCTTCTGTTGCCAGCGCTCTTCGAAACCTGAAGCCAGGCGATCTGGAAGCTCACCTTGAACAATTCAGGTCAATTTGGGCGGATGCTCAAGACCTTGTGGACGCTGGAAAGATTTCACCTCCCTGATCCCTCCTATCATGCTCAGTGTTCTGAACAGTTCTGATGAATCTTTCACTCTTCCACAGGTGCAACCGCTTGGCGCCATCAGCAGGCGTTTTGAGACGACTACGACATTCATTGCGAATCAGTTTTCGAGACAGAGAAGCCTTGGTCTGACGACAAAAGCCGTTTTGATCGGCTCAGCTCCTATCTTCGGGTGAGTACATGGTACGACTGTACGAGCAATCAGTCAGCCAGATAACGCTGATGCTGACTACCTGACTATCTTCACTATTGGATGATCATTAGTTTCGCTTAAAGAGCATACTCGATACGCGCGGCAGACCGGCAGTTGCAAGGCAAAGACGTTTACGTGGTGGAATTTAATGTTACTTACCGGTATCATTGCAGAGATGAGGACGGCCGAACGAATCGGACAACTTTTGCGAGGCGAGCTCGCTAGCCACAAGGACGAATTGTACTGCAAGCTTCGGATGTTCTGCGTGGCCCTGATCGAGAAACATGACTTCAGCCGACACTCAGAGGCCAGAGCCGGCCGAGTTCAATCGTCGCGCAGAGCTGACGCCTGACCATGCTCCTACTCGTTGTGAGTCCAACGTTCTTCTCTCTGCATCACAGTCCCTAACTGACTAACTCTCACTGTTTGTAATAGATAATGTTATCAGAAGTGAGATGTACCAGGTATTGAATGGTCAATGGTGAGAGCAAGCGAGAACTGAGTACAGCTGCGAAGTGATCTGAGCGGGAGAGCGCTGTTGCTAGGCAACGGTGTGGGAAAAACAGGAGTGAAGAGGAACGAGCACGTGAGGGAATCAGAAGCGAGCGGAAGAGAATCGGAAACGAGCGGGAAAAAGGAAAGGGAAAGGGAAAGGGAAAAGGGAAAAGAAAAAAGAATGGAAAATAAAGCCACGGGGAAGAATCGCCTGGAAGAGTCAGCCGAGAAGGTAGAATGTAATGAACAGGATGGCCGTGACTAGGTTGCATATGCCATATGGAGCTGTGTTGACAGGAAGCTAAAGTGAAGAGTGAAGTGTCTTGAGTGATTATTTGACAAGGAGAAAGAGGAAAGAAGTACAACGATGAGCTCGAGAAGGGAAAAGATGAGAGCAAGAGGGTAAAGCGTGGGAAATGTGGAGGAAGAGGACAGTCACGTGAGAATGTGAGAGAAAAGGGAGAAGAGAAAGAAGAAGATAAGATAGAAGATAAGGGGGGGATGCCACGTGAGTGCCTCCATCCAGCACATAGGAAGGAATGAATGGAAGGCAGCAAGCGCATGAGGGCATATGTCTCGTCTATCACACTCTTTGATAGAACGAAGAAAGGATGAACCTGAGCCCTTACGCGGCCCAGTCAGCTTTTCAGTTACAAACTTTACTCCTCCTCTCAAGTTGTTCGCCCATCTTGCTCCTTACCCTACCACCTGGTCGAATGTTCAATGTCTCAAGATCGGTACCATCTTGGTCGACCTCGGCCATATTATGATGACTGGTGTCTTCGATTAAAAGTCCATTCTTCTGTCAGTCGATCCTCGTTGCGTAACTGCCAAACCCTCATCATTGACGCCCCCGTTTTCTCTCCTGAAGCGCTCATCGCTTCCATGCCTGCTGCTCCCGTCGTCACCGTATCGATCGGCGGCTTCAACACTCCTCGCTCCCGTACCTGCCGCCCTCGTCGTCGACGCATCCTCCGATAGCTCGGCTCGCTCATCCACCGTTTTTCGCTTAGGATGCATCGTTCCGACCTCCACTATATCCGGCCTCTACCTCGCCATAATACGCCATTGTCATTGATTCAATACCTGCCGCCCTCGTAGTCAGCACATAGTCAGTAGCTTGGCTCAGTCACCCCGCTCATCTGCCTTTGTTCTCTCAGATCTCAGATTGGCATCATTCGACGATCGATCTGATTCTGTACTGAAATACTGGATCAAATGGATACTGTGTCGAGTTTATGCTCCTACTATCTATCGTGAGAACCTTAGCACAGATTGGTAAATGAATACTATCGAAGCGGTGGAAAGGAATGGGTTGTAAGAGAAAGAAGCTCGGCCACGGGCCAATCGCTGGGGGTCGCCGTTGCATCATGAGGGGAAGCGCCGTCCCCAGAGCGGAGCGAAGGTGTGAATAATGCCAAATCTTCAGACCAACCTCACTTTCTAACGCTGGCAGAAAAACCCATGCTAGTACTTCGTCGAGCCGCCCCCTGCGCGTTCACCCTGCTTGAGCACGGCTTATGTGTTTTGATTCGGATTGAGGTCTGGGCTGTTGGCCGGATCACGGATGAAGCTGCGGAACTATGCCGACTTCGTTGCGAGCTCGCCGCGCGACGTGAGCAGTGTGAACAGCCGCTCCCTCCTCCACAGTCCGCACTATAGGGCCCCGCTCCATCACCACTTCGTCGCTGTAGCCGCCTAGACGCTCCCTTATAATGCTCGCGGTCAACCTGCTTGCTGCCCGCCAACGGGAAGCGGAACAACGGCCATTTTTTGTCATGGGAAATGGCACCCCAGACCATAAGAGATTAGAGATCCTGGACCGCGGCGAAACTTTCGTCGAAGACATTCCACCATGAGTTCCTCTGTGGGCAGGCGGGTAACCCAGACCCGACCTTCCGTCTGGCCGACCTGGAAACTGCACTCGTCCGTGAACAGAACCGCACCTTCGTCCAGTCCGTCTGTACATTCTTCTTGGACCAATTGAAACGTGCCATGCGGTCTTTTCGTGTTAAAAAAGGTTTCGTCCTAGCGATACGGTAATGGTAGCGCGGCTGTGCAGCGCTTGTCTAGTTGTCGAGACGCTAAGTCCGAAAATAGAGCTCAGAGCTCCTAGACTACTGCGTCGAGCGCGGCGCGCGTCCTACGGTAAGCGTAGTCGGTCTTACGGAGCGGGGACGTGCGTATTTGCTGCCGGTTTGCTTCTGCACCGTGAGGATGTCTTGGACCGTTGATTCTGGGATGCCTGTCTGTTTCGAAATCTGACGCACGCTCATACCGAGCTCTTTGAGCCCAATTATACTGCCCCGCCAGTGGAAGTGACCTGAGGTCCCTTTCGTGGGCTGCGCAGGCGCGGAGGAGTAGTGAGCATGGCTAGTAATGACGCGTAGAAAGAGAAGGTACCGGTAATCGAGCAACAGCTTTTTTAATTTTTTCGATGTGCCCGAATAATTTTGGTGAGGACCTCGTAAGTATATATATATATCATTCAGGACACCAATACGCAAGCCGGAAGCGGCTCACCTTGGCGGCTTGGCCTCAATCGACATTAGCGCGCGCTCTTCTCCTGTGAAGACCTTACGTCCAGACCGGAGGTTAGCCACCCAGTCCTTCTGACGATTGGCCTAAGCAGAGGTCGGCACGAGTATGGGTAAACATTGGGTATACCTAATACTGTACCCAAGGACTTGGGTACAGTCTTGGG